>BSQZ01000033.1:2167500-2360000 GCA_033239005.1 Lamellibrachia satsuma
GGAGTCGTACGGACCGTACTGCAGATACACTTTCGCATTGGGCGGCATACTTAGTTAGACGTGTTGTCGTCCGCAAAGCTGGCAACGTTCGTAATCTGCAACGTAAGACGTAGTTCCGAATATGTACTTATTATCGCTCACATACCTTTCGGCATTTATTCGCAACTACGTATCAAACTCGGAAGCGTCTTTACCCTTCTACGAATGCGGTTTCTAGCAGACATTTAATTCAGTAACTGTCTCTAGTTTCAGTGGTCATGCTGGCGAAACAAAACTAAATTAATAAATATAATAAAACAAAAAGGTTAATTTGTTTAAGTAGTAACTATGGAGACAAACTCGTGCTCATACTCACCAGATGGCAGGAGTAATGGACTGACGTTGTCCGCGAGAGGGCGTCACTCGTAACAGCATCCTCCAGCTGAGTGCCTTTTGGAAACGATGTCGGGTGTTCCGCGTATCATAGCAGCGCCGGACGTTTACAAACTCCTCAGTCCGAAAGACCTACTGCCGGTGATTGAAAAGGCACTTGGGAATTATTCTATGGGCCACGATGGAGGCGTCATTCAGCCTGTTAGGACTGTTGTGCCGATTGACAAATATCACGGGTAACTATTACTACTACGCTCTTCGGCTTCGCCGCTTCGGTCTTGACGCGCCCCGTTTGCCTGCATAGACATAGTATAGCCTATAGGCGGCAAAGGTGACTAGCTGTCAGACTGGAACTGACTGCACTGTCAGACTTAAACTGACTGCACTTTCAAGACTGAAACTGACTGCACTGTCACACTGCTGGAATTGACTGTACTGTCAGGAACTGGATGCACCATCACACTGTGGAACTGACTGCACTGTCAGATTCTGGAACTGACTGCGCCGTCAGACTGTGGAACCGACAGCACCATCAGATTGTGGAACTGAGTGCGCTGTCAAACTGTGGAACTGACTGCACTGTCAGACTGTGGAACTGACTGCACTGTCAGACTGTGGAACTGACTGCACTGTCAGACTGTGGAACTGCCTGCACCGTCATACTGTGGAACTGACTGCACCATCAAACTCTGGAACTGGCTGCACTCTCAGACTGGAACTGGCTGCACTCTCAGACTGGAACTGTCAGACTGTGCAGTTAACTGCACCAACAAACTTTGGAACTTACTGCACTGTCATACTCTGGAACTGACTGCACTGTCAGATTGTGGAACTGGTTGCACTGTCATACTGTGGAACTGGCTGCACTGTCAGACTGTGGAACTGGCTGCACTGTCAGACTGTGGAACTGGTTGCACTGTCAGACTGTGGATCTCACTGCACTGTCAGACTGTGGAACTGGCTGCACTGTCAGACTGTGGAACTGGTTGCACTGTCAGACTGTGGAACTGGCTGTCAAACTCTGGAAGGAAAGTAGACACCATGGAATAATGTCTACTTCTTGCATGTGTCACTACAGGTTCCTTGGAGTGATGTCAGCCTACAGTGGGAGAGACGAAGCCTTGGTAGTCAAACTGGTGTCGGTGTATCCTGAAGCAAAGACCGGGGCGACCCACCAAGCCTGGGTGATGATGTTTAACCCTCTTAATGGAAACCTCACGGCCGTAAGTGACGTACCACTGATGCACTGTCAGACTGTTGAACTGATGGACTCTTGTTTATACAGAGCAGGGTTGTCTTCAATTGTAATTTAAGTTCATTTGCTAAAACTGTTTTAGCAAATGCATACTGTAACCAGATTTACTTTTTCTGCTGGTATGGAGTATTTGATATATATATATATATATATATATATATATATATATATATATATATATATATATATATATATATATATATATATATATATATATATATATATATATTATAATTCCTCTCCCTTCTTGGTTTTCAATATACTGGAAGTATATTTTATATTTTTATGCCCTGCCATATGCCCTACCTACCTTTAATAATGTGAAACTTACTTGATTTAAAGTTGACCTACTGTGGAGCCAATATTGGGTAAGGGGTAGCATATACAACATTGGGTAAGGGGTAGTGTGTACAACATTGGGTAAGGGGTAGCGTGTACAACATTGGGTAAGGGGTAGCGTGTACAATATTGGGTAAGAGGTAGTGTGTACAACATTGGGTAAGGAGTAGTGTGTACAACATTCGGTAAGGTAAGGTAAAGTCATCCCCCAGGCATTACGCCTTAGGAAGCCATGAAGGCTTATATGGCCAGTGCTTAAACCTGGATTCTGTAGTGCGAAGCAACTTAGAGTGCAGTTATACTGACTCTCCTGGACGGGACACTAGTCCATCGCATCGCAGGTACATTCCAAACAGTGTTTGTACTCATTTGCAGCTGAGTAGATTGACGCAAAGTAGGGTAAACGAAATTGCCTAAGCTTCGAAAACGAACCGTGCCCAGTGTGGGTCTTGAACTCACAACCCTCGAATTTAGAGTCCAACACCTTAACCACTAGGCCACAGCTGCCCCCCATTGGGTAAGGGGTAGTGTGTACAACATTGGGTAAGGGGTAGTGTGTACAACATTGGGTAAGGGGTAGCATGTCTCATCAATGAGGCTGAGGTTCAAATAATCCAAATGTTTTAGATTTAGTTCTATTAAATGATGATGACATCATAGGAGATATAGAATACATTTGGAAGAAGCAACCACTGTATACTAACATTTACAATTATATGTACAATCAAACAAAATAAATACACTAAAAGAAGAAAGTTTTACAAAAAAGCAGATTTTGATAGTATGCGGATTGAATTTTCAAATATAGATTGGAAAACCAAATTTAAGGATTCTGACAATAATGTAAACATTATTTTAACATTAAAATTTTCAAATATAGATCGAAAAACCAAATTTAAGGATTCTGACAATAATGTAAACAAACAATTAGAAATCCTGAAGACTGAATTTTTTAAAAGAAAAATACCACAAAAAGAAATGTCTAACCATTGGAAGGGTAATTTCCCCCTGAATGACACTAGAAAACTGATTAGATGTAAAAAAAAAGATTATGGACGAAATATATGGAAACAAGAGATGTGAAGAAATAACTAGAGTATTGCAAAATTAGAAACAAAGTCAGAGCCTTAACATGAAAACTACAAAAGGAGTTTGAAAGAAACTTGGCAAGTCAAACAAAAAAGAACCCAAAAGCCTTCTCGCAACATTATTAATCCAATCAAACCAGGAATTCAAAAATTTTACGTAGATCTAATAAATCTCAAATCCCAACCAACAACAGATGATAGGAAAAAACAAATATTCTTGCAACCGACTTCGCTGGCATATTTACAACCAAAGAACCAGGGTAAATACCAACTACACCTAGAGTGAAGACTAAACCATTGATGGAAGAGTCAACAATAGCTGAAAGTAAATCCCTGGTCCAGATGAGATAGGTGCGAGGCTATTGGTAGAACTATCGAAATCGATCTGTCACCCATTACAGATAATATTTGAAATGTCGATAAAAACAGCTAGTATTCCAAATGATTGGAAAGAAGGGAAAATATCAGCAATTTATAAAAAAGGAAATAAGGCATTAGCAAACAACTATCATCCAGTAAGCCTTACAAGACTTGGAATAGTATACTATATAAATGCATAGAAAGGATCATTAGAAACTATGTTATAGAATATATGGAGGAAAATGGTCTATTTAGCCCAAAACAATATAGTTTGTATCAGGGCGTTCAACAGTCCTCCAACTTATCAAAGTTTTAGATAATTGGATCTTCGGACTCAATAACAATAATTTTATGGATTTCCAAATCAGCTTTTGACACTGCGCCACATAAGAGGTTAATAAGTAAATTGGACAGATTCAACATTAGGAAGGAAATAATAAATAGGATAGAATCATTTCTCTCAGATAGAAAACAAAAGATGGCTGTGAATGGAAAAGAATCCAAATGTCACCAAGTGACTTCTGGGATACCTCAGGGTTTGCATTTAGGACCACTACTATTTGTGTTATATATAAATGACTTACAAGAACTAACAAAGTCTGGTACATTATTATTTGCAGACGACATCAAGATATTTAGAACTATTACAGATAAAAATGACCAGGACATCTTACAACATGACCTAAATATCTTAGAGCAGTGGAATAAAAGTGGTTATTAAAATGTTATTCTGACAAATGCAAACTCATGACTATTGGTAAAAATAATGTTGGGGGGCAGTCGACTATTCTATGATTGAACATTAAAAAATATTTAAGAATCTGCAAAATGTCAAATGATCATAACTCAGAAACTATTTGAGCTACAGTCCTGTGGTTTGCATGTATGGTTACACTGACCTGTACATTAACTGGTTACACTGACCTGTACATTAACTGGTAACATTTTGTTTGATTAAAAAAATATGAGTGCAACAATATTTTCTTATTTTGATTTGAGATAGAATGCCCCAGTTTGCACACCAGTAGATATTAATCACAAACACCAAAAGTTATGGAAAACAACAAAGAACATACTTTTAGTTTTAGCTGACATTTTCTGATGGTTGTGACAAATGGCACTTATTGTACGTCAATCGTGTTCTAATAACATGTTCAATCACTGGGTGGTACCATGTAACTGTTGCTGCTGTAGTTTCCTGGGAAACATGGGTGACTCAACTAGCCCTACCTTCCCCTACAACTTATAATATTATTGAACACACTAACAAGATGCTTCCATAAAAATACTTTCTTGTTTCAGATAGTTGATGGGGAGTCAATTACAGCCATCAGGACAGGTATTGCCTCAGCCGTAGCTACAAAGGTGAATCCAGGTTCACAGTGATGCACCTCTGAGCTTATGTTGCTATACTGCGTACATGTGGTGTGTGGCTGCTACTATCTTCTAATAATATAGGTGTACACATTTAGCCATTTATAACCATATGTAAATGTCAGTGTGCATGTAAGCCAAGTACATCAGTGCCAAAGAATGTGCACGCATGCACGCAGAGTCGTAGACATAGGGATGTATACAAGGAGACTGAGAGGCAGTGTGTGGACGTGCTCCAGGGATGTATACAAAGAGACTGAGAGGCAGTGTGTGGATGTGCTCCAGGGATGTATACAAGGAGACTGAGAGGCAGTGTGTGGACTGCTCCAGGGATGTATACAAAGAGACTGAGAGGCAGTGTGTGGACGTGCTCCAGGGATGTATACAAAGAGACTGAGAGGCAGTGTGTGGACGTGCTCCAGGGATGTATACAAGGAGACTGAGAGGCAGCGTGTGGACGTGCTCCAGGGATGTATACAAGGCGACTGAGAGGCAGTGTGTGGATGTGCTCCATGGATGTATACAAGGAGACTGAGAGGCAGTGTGTGGACGTGCTCCAGGGATGTATACAAGGAGACTGAGAGGCAGTGTGTGGATGTGCTCCAGGGATGTATACAAGGAGACTGAGCGGCAGTGTGTGGACGTGCTCCATGGATGTATACAAGGAGACTGAGAGGCAGTGTGTGGATGTGCTCCAGGGATGTATACAAGGAGACTGAGAGGCAGTGTGTGGATGTGCTCCAGGGATGTATACAAGGAGACTGAGAGGCAGCGTGTGGACGTGCTCCAGGGATGTATACAAGGAGACTGAGAGGCAGCGTGTGGAAATGCTCCAGGGATGTATACAAAGAGACTGAGAGGCAGTGTGTGGACGTGCTCCAGGGATGTATACAAGGAGGCTGAGAGGCAGTGTGTGGATGTGCTCCATGGATGTATACAAGGAGACTGAGAGGCAGTGTGTGGACTGCTCCAGGGATGTATACAAGGAGACTGAGAGGCAGTGTGTGGATGTGCTCCAGGGATGTATACAAGGAGACTGAGCGGCAGTGTGTGGACGTGCTCCAGGGATGTATACAAGGAGACTGAGAGGCAGTGTGTGGACGTGCTCCAGGGATGTATACAAGGAGACTGAGAGGCAGTGTGTGGACGTGCTCCAGGGATGTATACAAGGAGACTGAGAGGCAGTGTGTGGACGTGCTCCAGGGATGTATACAAGGAGACTGAGAGGCAGTGTGTGGAAGTGCTCTTCTCTTATTCTACATAATATGCTAAATAGTAAAAGATGATTAAGTTTATTTAAAAAAGTTCAAATTAAAGTCATTTACACATCCATTATTAACTTGCTCAATTTCTGTCTTCCTTCTTCTGCAGACCTATTTTCTTTTATTTTTTCTGTGAGGGCTTTCTGCTGGGGGGGGGTTGTACCCTGGTTGTCCAGTAAGAATAAAAGCACATTGCCAGCACTGGTTCTGCAGCGCTGCACTAATTGCTTTCTACCATTAAGTCTGCGGCTGACAGTGTAAGACCCAAGTGGTGAGCATGGAGATAGATACATATCATGAACATTAGTGCATCAACATTGATACTAAACAAGATCAATTTCTTTGGGAGGGGGACAGCGCTTGTTTAACATTCTACACCAGTGTATTTAAAAAAACTATCTATTTTCTGACCCCATTTTACCAGGTACTGATGAAAGAGGAAAACCTAAATAACATCTGTTACAGTCTCATTATTAAATGTGTCCCTTTGTAGTATGCGTGTACCCGTGTCGTATGTGTATCCCCGTGTGGTATGTGTGTACCTGTGTGGTATGTGAAACCTCGTGTCGTATGTGTGTACCTGTGCGGTATGTGTGTGTCCATGTGGTATGTGTGTGCCCTTGTGGTATGTGTGTGCTCATGTGGTATGTGTGTGCCCATGTGGTATGTGTGTACCCGTGTGGTATGTGTGTACCTGTGTGGTATGTGTGTGCCAATGTGGTATGTATGTGGTATGTGTGTGCCCATGTGGTATGTGTGTGCTCGTGTGGTATGTGTGTGCCCATGTGGTATGTGTGTGCCTGTGTGGTATGTGTGTGCCCATGTGGTATGTGTGTGCCCCTGTGGTATGTGTGTGCCCGTGTGGTATGTGTGTGCCCGTGTGGTATGTGTGTGCCCGTGTGGTATGTGTATGCCCATGTGGTATGTGTGTGCCCATGTGGTATGTGTATGCCCATGTGGTATGTGTATGCCCATGTGGTATGTGTGTGGTATGTGTATGCCCATGTGGTATGTGTGTACCTGTGTGGTATGTGTATGCCCATGTGGTATATGTGTGCCCACGTGGTATGTGTGTGCCCATGTGGTATGTGTGTGCCCATGTGGTATGTGTATGCCCATGTGGTATGTGTATGCCCATGTGGTATGTGTGTGCCCATGTGGTATGTGTGTGGTATGTGTATGCCCATGTGGTATGTGTGTACCTGTGTGGTATGTGTGTGCCCGTGTGGTATGTATGTGCCCGTGTGGTATGTATGTGCCCGTGTGGTATGTGTGTGCCCATGTGGTATGTGTGTACCTGTGTGGTATGTATGTGCCCATGTGGTATGTATGTGCCCGTGTGGTATGTATGTGGTATGTGTGTGCACATGTGGTATGTATGTGCCCGTGTGGTATGTGTGTGCCCATGTGGTATGTGTGTGTGTGTATGTGGTATGTGTGTGCCCATGTGGTATGTATGTGCCCATGTGGTATGTGTGTGCCCATGTGGTATGTGTGTGCCCGTGTGGTATGTGTGTGCCCATGCGGTATGTGTGTGCCCATGTGGTATGTGTGTGCCCATGTGGTATGTATGTGCCCGTGTGGTATGTATGTGCCCATGCGGTATGTGTGTGCCCATGTGGTATGTGTGTGCCCATGTGGTATGTGTGTGCCCGTGTGGTATGTATGTGCCCGTGTGGTATGTGTGTGCCCATGTGGTATGTATGTGCCCATGCGGTATGTGTGTGCCCATGTGGTATGTGTGTGGTATGTGTGTGCCCATGCGGTATGTGTGTGCCCATGTGGCATGTATGTGCCCGTGTGGTACGTGTGTGCCCGTGTGGTAACTCATGGTTATAGCATGAAGGATGAGAGCGTATTTACAGGTTCCCACAGATCAAGGTAATTCAAAGTTTCATGGTGATCTGAGGTCAGATGACATTAGTGTTGTGTGACATCACATCATATTTTGAGATGGCCCCTTCAAATATTATATAAAAGAATGAATGACAATGTTAATGAATCGCTGACTGATTAATCGCTGATGGTGGGTTGAATGACAAACATTTTTATGATTTCAGCACTTGGCAAGTCCCAACTCGAGAGTATTGGCAATTCTTGGGTCTGGGATTCAGGCTCAGGGTCACTATAATGCTCTGTCTTTACTGCACAACTTTGATGAAGTGAGTATGTGTGTCAGTGTAGATGAAAGATCAGAAAGCACTCGTTCTCACAGAGGACAATAAATGAATGGAACAAATTATCTACAGATTGTGTAAATGTTAGTGTGAATATGTTTAAAACAACGTGGTTATGCATAGATGAAGAATCGTTGGACTCTCAATAAGCCAATGGCTTCCTTGTCCACTTGACATCTCTTTTATTTGCAGTGGATAGCAATCTTTTAAAATGTTAAAGTCATCATCCTGTCTACTTCATACAAAAAGTATACAAACAGTGATCACTTACTGAATTGTTAAGAAACATTTGTGCATAGACACTGTATATTTAAATATGTGTCACATGATTTGGGCTAAATATGTTGCAGGGTTGCATTTTGCTGTAATAATATATAATTTGCTGTCACCATCAAAAAGATTGAATAAAAATACAATAAATACAACATTTTATTCAATCTAAATTATAGAATAGCATATAATTTAAAAATATTATTATAAAAATATATGCTATTCTATACTTTAGACACACATCACTTGGAAATCTTTGTTGGGTTCATAAATGTAGGGTGGTCATTCACTAAATATAGGGTGGTCATTCACTAAATGTAGGGTGGTCATTCACTAAATAAACTGGCTTTAATTAATTTAAGGATTTTGGAAAACTCGTGGAAGAGGAAGTCGTTTTTAAGATTTATTTTTTAAATGCACCATTTGAGAAGGGAGGCTTAAGCTGCAATATCACTTACATCAAACAATAACAATGGGAACCAATAGAGGGTTTCAACAATGAACGAGTGCAACTGTTTACTCTCAACCTCCTGAAATATATTGCTCTACACATGTGTGTGAAATGTAATCTTGAAATTTACTCTTCATTGAAAGTTGCTAAGTTATAAAAACTCTGCTTAGTTATACAGATTCAAGTTGTTTTATTAAGAGAATACAGAATTTACAGTGTAAATTCTGGTAAATGATAAGATTGTGATATGACCAGTGAAAGGTATGATGTATATCATGATGATGTCAATATGACGTATATGATGATGATGTCAATATGACATATATCATGATGATATCAATATGACGTATATCATGATGATGTCAATATGACGTATATCATCATGATGTCAATATGACGTATATCATCATGATGTCAATATGACGTATATCATCATGATGTCGATATGACGTACATCATCATGATGTCAATATGATGTATATCATCATGATGTCAATATGACATATATCATCATGATATCAATATGACGTATATCATCATGAAGTCAATATGATGTATATCTTCATGACGTCAGTATGACGTATATTATCATGACGTCAGTATGACATATCTTCATGACGTCAGTATGATGTACATCATCATGACATCAGCACTGAAGATAATGGTGACAGTAGCAATAATTGACTAGAGTTATTACTTATTGACAGTTGATGGTGACAGTTACAGGTGGGCAGAGCCTGCCAGCTAGCCAGCCAGCCAGTCTGGCAGTCTGTCAGTCAGTCTGTCAGTCTGTCAGTCAGTCCAATCCTGTGTGCAAATTACTGTTTGGTTTTGATAACCACTGTACTCTTTAATTGTCCTCATTTCACACATCTTCAGTAATGTTTTTGCCAAATTCTGCTATTTATTTTTTTAGAAAAACCAATCATTTATCGCCCCTCCCCAAAAACAGATTGTCTTCATTCACCAGGGATCCTTCCATTATTGACCTGTCCATATGCTGCCAACCAGCAACTAAAAATTTTAATCTGGATGCAAAATATTGTAACGATCTGTCCCCAGGTGCGCGTCTGGAGCCGGACTCTGGCAAATGCACAGAAGTTGGCCACAGAGATTGGTGCAAAGGCATGCAGCACGGCGGAGGAGGCTGTGCGGGGGGCTGACATCATCTGTACCGTTACCTTTGCCACAACCCCCATCATCCAGATGAACTGGGTCAAACCTGGAGCCCACATCAATGGTTGGAAATTTTTTCTAAATGTTATATTAAGAATAATGATATTTATTTTGTATAGTGCCACATCTAATGCAGTTGACAGTTGACAGCACTTTACAGAGAATCTGAGTAAAATACTGTATTCCAGTAAAACAATACTTGTAATATTCAAATCCACCTAGGTATTGCCGTTTTGAACCCTGACCAAAACTTGGAAACATCCTGTCCCCGTTCCTGTGTCTTTAGGAAGAGACACTAAAAAGCCATTGGTCTCTACTTGGTGTCTAGGCCAGGGCAGTTAAAGACCACACACTGGGAAATGGAAAAAACCTGTTGTGTACTGACAGAGCTGATGGTCTTGATCCATTTAAAACATACATACGGGTGCTTCATCAGCTGCTGCCAAGTAACTGCTCTGCTTATACAGTAAGAACAATGAGTGCCTTGTCTAGGCTGATACTAGCGTTGTGTAAGACAACATTATTGTTGTTTCAGCTGTGGGCGCGTGTAGGGCAGACTGGCAGGAGGTGGCATCTCAACTGATGAAGGAGTCTGTCGTGTACTGTGACAGCCGGGAAGCCTGCAATAAGGAAGCAGGGGACGTCATCCTCTCTGGGGTAGACATTCGGTTACTTCCCCTTTATGTTCACTTCTGGAAACCATTACAAGTGTGAACATCAGGAATAGTGCCATGAAATCCGAGAGCCATCTGTGATGGATGTTTCACCATGAATGCAAATTATGGTGTTATGTAATATGCTTGATATTTCTTGTAGAATTTTTAAGAGCTAAGTGCGCACGCATGCACGCACAAGCACGCACAAGCTCACAGGCTTCATTCACTCTCTCTTATTTACTCATTCTTCACTCACTTTTCTCTCATTCACTCAGTCAATCACACACTCAGTCTCTTACTCACTCAGTCATTCACTCGCTCAGTTTCTCACTCAATATCTCAATCATGCACTCACTCAATCTCTCACTCACTCATTCTCACTCGTCTCTCATTCATTCTCTCACTCACTCACTCACTCACTCACTCACTCACTCACTCACTCACTCTCTCTCATTCACACACTCTCTGATTCTGTGCCACACACAGTAACGCATGTACCTCTGCTCAAGCAGCAGTCGTTTAATACAGTCACTTGACCTGAGCCACTGTTGACAGCCAACACATGAACATGTCACCGTGCACACTCTCCACACAGCCTTATGTCTGGTTATGTGAACAGTCACCATGCACTGGACCATGGCTGGACCATGCTCGCTGGGCCGGCTTTCACTGTCTCACAATGAATCAGTTCCGACTTAAGACAGTCTACAGTCCACTTTAGTCCTAATGCACTTTACTGAACATCTTATGTTATCAGTTTGTTTGTATAGACCCAGAACAGTTTGTTTGTATAGACCTAGAACAGTTTGTTTGTATAGACCCAGAGCAGCAGATCAGACAAAGTAGTTTGTGTGGTTTCTATAAATACAGGTGTTTGTAGATGTTGGACAGGTGCCAATAGGTATATAACAGTAGGTGAAAGGTGTGAAGTCTTGTCCCGCATTTTCATGCTGAGAGATAACATTCAAGTGTCATTATGTGTCACATTTGTGTGATGTCTGAATCACTGTGTGATATTTGATAACTGGAGCTCCACAGCTCCTCAATCTACCAATCAAATTGTTTGCAACTGGAATTGCTAGCCGATTAGAAACTGCCTAACCCTTTTCTTTAGGTGCAATGCTGAGCTTGGGTTTCCCAAGGATCTTAACGCAATAGAAATGTCTTTGTTGTATTGTGTGTTGCAGTGTGACATCTATGCCGAGATAGGTGAAGTCATCAATGGACATAAAGAAGCTTTCTGGGAGAAGACAACAGTTTTCAAGTCAGTGGGTGAGTCACAAAATAAGTGTTGATGCTTTGAATGTCTCCAGGCAAGTGTTTCACTGCTGTAGTTTGTCTCCAGGCAAGTGTTTCACTGCTGTAGTTTGTCTCCAGGCAAGTGTTTCACTGCTGTAGTTTGTCTCCAGGCAAGTGTTTCACTGCTGTAGTTTGTCTCCAGGCAAGTGTTTCACTGCTGTAGTTTGTCTCCAGGCAAGTGTTCCACTGCTGTAGTTTGTCTCCAGGCAAGTGTTCCACTGCTGTAGTTTGTCTCCAGGCAAGTGTTCCACTGCTGTAGTTTGTCTCCAGGCAAGTGTTCCACTGCTGTAGTTTGTCTCCAGGCAAGTGTTTCACTGCTGTAGTTTGTCTCCAGGCAAGTGTTTCACTGCTGTAGTTTGTCTCCAGGCAAGTGTTTCACTGCTGTAGTTTGTCTCCAGGCAGGTGTTTCACTGCTGTAGTTTGTCTCCAGGCAAGTGTTCCACTGCTGTAGTTTGTCTCCAGGCAAGTGTTTCACGGCTTTAGTTTGTCTCCAGGCAAGTGTTTCACTGCTGTAGTTTGTCTCCAGGCAAGTGTTTCACTGCTCTAGTTTGTCTCCAGGCAACTGTTTCACTGATGTAGTTTGTCTCCAGGCAAGTGTTTCACTGCTCTAGTTTGTCTCCAGGCAAGTGTTTCACTGCTGTAGTTTGTCTCCAGGCAAGTGTTTCACGGCTGTAGTTTGTCTCCAGGCAAGTGTTTCACTGCTGTAGTTTGTCTCCAGGCAAGTGTTTCACTGCTGTAGTTTGTCTCCAGGCAAGTGTTTCACGGCTTTAGTTTGTCTCCAGGCAAGTGTTTCACTGCTCTAGTTTGTCTCCAGGCAAGTGTTTCACTGCTCTAGTTTGTCTCCAGGCAAGTGTTTTACTGCTGTAGTTTGTCTCCAAGCAAGTGTTTCACTGCTGTAGTGTGTCTCCAGGCAAATGTTTCAATGCTCTAGTTTGTCTCCAGGCAAGTGTTTCACTGCTCTACTTTGTCTCCAGGCAAGTGTTTCACGGCTGTAGTTTGTCTCCAGGCAAGTGTTTCACGGCTGTAGTTTGTCTCCAGGCAGCTGTTTCACGGCTGTAGTTTGTCTCCAGGCAAGTGTTTCACTGCTGTAGTTTGTCTCCAGGCAAGTGTTTCACTGCTCTAGTTTGTCTCCAGGCAAGTGTTTCACTGCTGTAGTTTGTCTCCAGGCAAGTGTTTCACGGCTGTAGTTTGTCTCCAGGCAAGTGTTTCACTGATGTAGTTTGTCTCCAGGCAAGTGTTTCACGGCTGTAGTTTGTCTCCAGGCAAGTGTTTCACTGCTCTAGTTTGTCTCCAGGCAAGTGTTTCACTGCTGTAGTTTGTCTCCAGGCAAGTGTTTCACTGCTGTAGTTTGTCTCCAGGCAAGTGTTTCACTACTCTCGTTTGTCTCCAGGCAGGTGTTTCAAGGCTGTAGTTTGTCTCCAGGCAAGTGTTTCACGGCTGTAGTTTGTAGGTTACAAGGTCTGATAGTTTTTATTGTAAAATTATGTTAATCTAAAATCTTGTCTGCCCAAAGCCAGGCCACCAAATATGTTTTAATGAACCACAATTTGTTAATATAATTTTACCATTATCTGTTTAATTTGAATGTTTTGACTTGGAACATTGTGTTTGCATTGCCTGCTGAAGGCAAGGTTGATGTACATAAACGTAACGGAAGACATTTGCTTTCTAACTTGTGGTTCACTAAGACACACCTGGGCAGTCAGAACAAGTGCATACATAACATGAAAAAAACAATCAGACTTTTACCTATAGAACTAGTTTTTTTGCCTGTAGGTGCACATTATTTAATTTTACTACAGTTATTATCTGATATAGTCAGTTTAAATTTGGTATATTATTCCTCGACATGTGTCTTACATATCAAAACATTTATTTTGTTACTAATTAAACATGTCCAGTGCATTCAAATTTGTAAAGAAAATTGCAATTAGAAACTTACACCTTGTCAAAGTGTGGTAGCACTTTCACTACACACGAGTAAAAGCCAGCCAGGCTGCTTTGGTGCTTCCCTCTACTGGACAAACTAGAACTAAGATGTGAATGGTCCACTGTGGCTGTTTTTGCAGGCATTGCTATAGAGGACGTTGTGTCTGCCAAGATGGTGCTGGACCACTATATCAACTGAAACTTTTGCGACAGCTGACACCCACACATAAATAGGAAGACGGGCGAATTATGTCTATGAAACTGCGATTTCGAATGAATATTGTCCAACAGGGTTTCACTTCAGTCAAACAATTACAATGGAATCATTTTAGAAAATTTACGTATTATTGATTATGTATGAAAAGCCTAATGGCGCTGTGAGTGACAGTTTGTTAGAAGAGATGACTGTGATTGTTGAATGTTTGGAAGTTTTGAATACAGATGTTTGTTGAAGGAGAAGTCATATCAGTGCAAGAGGATGTCCACTCTAAAGTGCCGAATATGTGTATTTTTGTACATGTATTTTGAAAGCAAGACAGCATAGCTGTTGGCCAAGTCACTAGTTACGCTTTGTAGGATATATTGACAATAAGGGCAGAGTGTAATTAAGGATGCCATTTTTATATAATAATAATTATATAAAGTGAAATTGTTTATAACTGTGATTATCACAAGAACGAAGTATCTCTCAGCTTGTAGTAGTTACTATGTATTTATACATATGCATTATCCTGTTTATGTTTGTTTGATGCAGTTTTGTCTATTGAAGTATAGTAATTGTGGAATGCACCATACTAATAAGAAATTCTTTGTAATGTGTAAAGAATCAAGAATCAAACATATTTGATTGTATACTTGTCCTACATTAATGCCTATTAAAGAGAACGTACAGAACAATTTACTGGGATGTCAAAATATACAGGATAGCTGTCTTGACATGTTGTAGAACTTGGCTATTTTATTTCATTGCCAAATTGTGTATTTTCGTATATGTAAGGAGATGAAAGATCAAAGTAGTAACACGGTTTGCATCTAGATATTAATAAAATGTTGGAGAATGCTAATAAATATCATTGTTGCAAAGTTCGGCCACAAGACCTTTGTTGCCCGAACTAAAAAAGATGATGGCACTGGCAAGTGTGGAGGACCGATTCTTCTGTTCTGCATTTTCAAATTCTAGTTTGTACAATTTCTAACGGCATTAAAGAGTAAACATGAAGTATTATTGCAAATTTAGATGTAATTTGGCCGAGAGCACTGGTGTGTGTCATACTCAAGAGTATTTTGAACAAACAGAAGCAAGTATGACCACTCGGTACAGCCTGGAGCAAATTCAAGATGGCAGCATACACGCACGTTGACAGACCGTTGAAATCATCTTCTAAACGCAATTTAAAAAGCGCACTGCATTTAATCACAACATAAACTTGTTCTAAACAAAGCGTTCACGTTATCGTGATACAAACTATCTGATTCCTCAACTAGTTATCACCGAGTTCTTCTACAGCTCCTTGGGGTAGCAAGTTGTCACTAGGAGGCAGCACGGGTAGAGTCATTCTTTGCTAAGTAGCAATCAACGTCTTATGACATTCCCAACCGATTACATCATAGCTGATTTGAACTAAACCAAAGAACAACCCATACTTGACGATTCAGCCTGGTCTCAGATCAAAGTTGTTACTGATGATCCGGAGTAGCTCTGGATCTGACTTGATGCCCGTCCCGTAACTGCTGACAAAGATTGACAGCGGCTCTGCCACTCCTATGGCGTACGACAGCTGTAACAAATCATACACAGTTAAAAGGTATATTGTTATATATCGCTGTATCCAGTCCATAGGACAGCTCAAGGCGCTTTACACTTCACCCTTTGGCAGACCTGTTCATTCCAACGCCATCTCCACTTCTCTGGGAAGCATTCAGCCATGCTGCAATTACTGCATGAAGATTGTTCACATATCCACCTGTCTGTAGCCAGGTACTCATTAACAGCTGAGTGAACTGAGGCATTGTGGGGCGAATGAAACTGCCAAAGCTTCGAAACGACAGCAAGACGATTCAAATTTCCTGTGATATACGTAATCACAACATTAATCCAATCACAACCATATACACTTTATTGGTTTTTGCAAAACATTTCATTGCAAAATGGACTAGAACCACAAATTCTTCCAGCCAATAAATATGAACAATATCAGGACAGATCCAAATAACACAGAAACAAACAATTTTCAAAACAACCTCAACTACCATCGATTGTATTTCGTACGCTCTATCTGCATAATAAGCATCTTTAGAATGGCCACTAAAGAAATATATTATTTTCACTTTGATACCAATAACTTGTCTAAAACATGTTAGTTATGTAAACATTTACATATTGTCCCATAATCAATGTTAGTTATGTAAACATTTACATATTGTCCCGTAATCGATGCATCATGTCGGACTGTTCAAATTACAATTGGGTTATATTTTGAGAATTACCCTGCAGTATTTTTAGCTACTACTTTGTTAAAGAAGAGTTTGTGTTGAAAAAAACTGTACACATGCTTCATTTGAACTGGATATAAAATAAATAAATTATAATTGACTGAAAATATAGTTTTATGTATAACATTTGCTAAAATGGCACATTTCATCAATGTGTGTTTTACTAATATCAATGTTTTTATTACAATGTTATTTCTAACCCAGTCTTGATAACTGTAATCAAGATTCATTAATCACAAAATTAATTACACCCAAGGTATGTAAATTAAAAATAACTTGATATCAATTAAACTAGACCACAGCCATGGCTGTTGTAATCAGTATTAGAGATGCAGGTCCTCCTTGACTGGCTTCAGACTAGGTTCTGGTCACATCACAAGCACTGCTGGAATTAATATGTTCAGTATGACAGAGTGTTCAGTCATCCTGTAACAAGTTCAGAACTCCAGTTTCTTTGCTCTCTCCCATGGAAACTCTGGCCGTCCAAAGTGTCCATAACAGGCTGTTTTCTGGTAGATCGGTCGCTTCAGGTCCAGATCTCTGAAATAAAACACAGATAAGTAAACAGAACAGGTGAAGTTCTTATAATTATAAGCAGAAATGGCCAATCATCTTGATGACGTATCAATATGACGTCAGCAAAATGTTACCTTTTAATGTAGCAGCAATAATAGTATTAACACACAGGGGTATCAGGCGTTGGTTTTCATGGGAAATTGGTGAGTCAGCAGACTCCTGCTCTGCTCATAGTTGGGAGTCAGCAGACTCCTGCTCTGCTCATAGTTGGGAGTCAGCAAACTCCTGCTCTACTCATAGTTGGGAGTCTGCAGACTCCTGCTCTGCTCATAGTTGGGAGTCAGCAGACTCCTGCTCTGCTCATAGTTGTGAGTCAGCAGACTCCTGCTCTGCTCATAGTTGGGAGTCAGCAGACTCTGGCTCTGCTCATAGTTGGGAGTCAGCAGACTCCTGCTCTGCTCATAGTTGGGAGTCAGCAAACTCCTGCTCTGCTCATAGTTGGGAGTCAGCAGACTCCTGCTCTGCTCATAGTTGGGAGTCAGCAGACTCCTGCTCTGCTCATAGTTGGGAGTCAGCAGACTCCTGCTCTGCTCATAGTTGGGAGTCGGCAGACTCCTGCTCTGCTCATAGTTGGGAGTCAGCAAACTCCTGCTCTGCTCATAGTTGGGTGTCAGCAAACTCCTGCTCTACTCATAGTTGGGAGTCAGCAAACTCCTGCTCTGCTCATAGTTGGGAGTCAGCAAACTCCTGCTCTGCTCATAGTTTGGAGTCAGCAAACTCCTGCTCTGCTCATAGTTGGGAGTCAGCAAACTCCTGCTCTGCTCATAGTTGGGAGTCAGCAAATTCCTGCTCTACTCATAGTTGGGAGTCAGCAAATTCCTGCTCTACTCATAGTTGGGAGTCAGCAAACTCCTGCTCTACTCATAGTTGGGAGTCAGCAAACTCCTGCTCTGCTCATAGTTGGGAGTCAGCAAACTCCTGCTCTGCTCATAGTTTGGAGTCAGCAAACTCCTGCTCTGCTCATAGTTGGGAGTCAGCAAACTCCTGCTCTGCTCATAGTTGGGAGTCAGCAAATTCCTGCTCAACTCATAGTTGGGAGTCAGCAAACTCCTGCTCTACTCATAGTTGGGAGTCAGCAAACTCCTGCTCTACTCATAGTTGGGAGTCAGCAAACTCCTTCTCTGCTCATAGTTGGGAGTCAGCAAACTCCTGCTCTACTCATAGTTGGGAGTCAGCAAACTCCTGCTCTGCTCATAGTTGGGAGTCAGCAAGCAAATTTGGGAGTTGGTACTTTTTCAACAAATATAATGTACGTTATTCAAATGGGGTGGAGCAGGCCTGGGCTAGGAATTTTATTTAATTCCATTTTTCTGAGCAATCGGAACCAAAGCCTATATTCGTGTAGGATTATGTGCCAAACCATGGATTAGTTTCTTAGTGTTTAAGTTAGTACTGAAATTTATTATTTGAATCCAAGGGCTGCACTGGTGTGCGTTATGCTCAAGAGTATTTTGAACAAACAGAAGCAAGTATGACCACTCGGTACAGCCTGGAACAAATTCAAGATGGCAGCATACACGCACGTTGACAGACCATTGAAATCATCTTCTAAATGCAGCTTAAAAAGCACACTGCATTTAATCACAACATAAACTTGTTCTAAACAAAGCGTTGATGTTATCGTGATCTAACAATCTGATTCCTCAACTATCACTGTCTGAAGAGTGCTTCTTGGGGTAGCAAGTTGTCACTAGGAGGCTGCACGGGTAGAGTCATTCTTTGCTAAGTAGCAATTCAACATCAAAGTTCATGACATTCCCAACTGATTACATCATAGCTAAGTAGCAAGTAGCAATTCAACATCAAAGTTCATGACATTCCCAACTGATTACATCATAGCTGATATGAGCTAAACCAAAGAACAACCCATACTTGACGATTCGGCCTGGTCTCAGATCAAAGTTGTCACTGATGATCCGGAGTAGCTCTGGATCTGACTTGATGCCCGTCCCGTAACTGCTGACAAAGATTGACAGCGGCTCTGCCACTCCTATGGCGTACGACAGCTGTAACAAATCATACACAGTTAAAAGGTATATTGTTATATATCGCTGTATCCAATCCATAGGACAGCTCAAGGCGCTTTACACGTCACCCTTTGGCAGACCTGTTCATTCCAACGCCATCTCCACTTCTCTGGGAAGCATTCAGCCATGCTGCAATTACTTCACGATGACTATTTGTTCACATATCTACCTCTGTCTGTAGCCAGGTACTCAGTTATACAGCTGAGTGAACTGTAGCAACATGAGGCGAATGAAACTGCCAAAGCTTCGAAATGGCTGCGAGACAATTTGGAAAGTCTGGTATTCTAACCGCTGCACCACCACGCCCCACATGTTATCATGACTAACGGTCAAATTAATAAAATATTTACCCAAGATGAATGATCAAAATATTTGCGGTAAAATCTGATAGGCGGCAAACACTCTTTGTTGCAATCACATTGGTTATGAAAATCAAACCAATTCCCAACACTCTCTAATGATATATAAATATCACCTGCACAAGAACTCGTCGGCAGAGTCCAGCCTTGACCAGTGACTTAGCGACCCAGCGGGCAGCATAGGCAGCTGACCGGTCCACCTTCGAGAAGTCTTTGCCTGAGAACGCACCACCGCCGTGAGCGCCCCACCCTCCATATGTGTCAACAATGATCTTCCTTCCTGTCAGACCAGCATCGCCCTGGTAGAACAAACTGTCGATTATATGCTCAGTAAACATGTATCTTTTTATTGCCTATTGGTCTTAGGGTAATAACTCTAAACGAATCACATTATTTATTGCAGATTTTATTATGGTTAGATCGATTTTTCCTAGGAAAAAACAGATTTGCATAGGATAAAAACAGGTCATACTGGTATTTTTAGTTGTCAAGGGCTAAAGCTAATTATTCAAATGGCTAGAAGAATCTGAACCATTTGGACTGGGGCTTAAAGGGAACGTACGGCGATTTTCAATTGTTAACCAAACAACTGCTTTCAGTGTTATCTGGCCAGTTTGTGCCCCAAACCAGTGGGCAGAAACATGACAAAAATTCATTAATGATGCAATTTACAGTGTATCGAAACTGTTCCCTACAAGCGTGCGGATTACCGAAAAACTGGATTATTGAAGACTAGAGACATGACAGTATTTCATTCCTAGCACTCGTTCTTCTTTCGTGAATATTTTTTACAAATAATCTATTTTAAAACAAATCTAACGTCGATGGGAAACGCCTTTCACGGTAGTGTTGTACCACACTGCTACGCAGACATTGTTCTCCGACTGTTTATACAAATTACAAATGATGTCTCGTGTAAAATTTATGTGAATAATGTTTTATAAGCCAAGTGATTTTCATAGTCCTGAAAGTTTCAAAACGAAATATAGACAGACTATTTCCAGGCATAGCTGTAGGCCTCGGGCTGTGGTCAAACTGCAACGTGTTGCCAACATGTTGCTACGATGTTCGAACCAGCTATATTCGTTCTTATAACATATCGTCTGGTTTCTGTGATTCCAATACATAACAATATTACATCTACCTAACTAAATCATGTCCTTAAACCAGCAAATATCAGCGCTAACGTAGTTTATTGTGTCTTTGATGCTAATGGAAATAGCAACATATATGTGACCTGGTGACCCTGTCGGATCATGGGTAATCAAAATGACCGTAAACACGCGTTTGTCAGATGGCTGGCGTAACCTGATACCATAGATAACATCATGACAACACATTACAAATACAGATTCAAGGGCATTTGTGACAGCAAATTAAGGGGATGTGTCAATATTACAAATGGTAATTATTTTTTTTCAACAATACGTAAAACGCCAGTGAAAAGCTGTAAATTTTTACACAAAGACATTTGTTGAGATTGCATTTTCATTAATAAACAGGAAATTATGCTTAATTTATTAATTTAGAAAAACTACAATACTTATGACATTGCAATTTGGCGTATGAACGTGGGTTACGTGTAGGCAACATAATACAATATGGAATTATGATTGGTCAAGGGTTTGTGTCAAAAATACACTGCCACTTTAGGCTGTCATTCAACTTTTGTTTAATTAATTCATGGTGGTTTAGCAGACATAATTTGTTTATGTTAACCAAAATCTATCTTAAAGTTATCACTGACACTGTCATACTTATATGTATGTCATTTATTTCGTTGGGGATTTTCTCAACACGATATAATTTCGTGTTTCATGGCTATTTTTTACATCTACAACTTTTAAAAAATCTTATAACATAACCAAATAAAAATTTTATTAATCTGAAATATTATATAATATGTAATCTACAATCTGTGAAGAAATGGTTAATTTATCTTAAAAACTCTTCTGAAACTAATCAATTTAAGACAAGCATATAAAAGCCACCCCAGCTACCTTAAACGCTACTGTAATAATCCATACAAGAACTCTTAAAAAACAACTGGCTTTGATTAACTCTTTTTTCTTATTCATCTCTCCTCTCTTTTTCTCCCCTCCGGCGTTTGACATAACAGTAAAACATGTTTAACCTCCTTCGATGTTAGACATGACTGTAAAAAAATCTGTAAACATAAAATAAGAAAACTGTCGCCTAAAGTCCAGCTCACCTGTGGTCTAAAGTCCAGCTCACCTGTGGTCTAAAGTCCAGCTCACCTGTGGTCTAAAGTCCAGCTAACCTGTGGTCTAAAGTCCAGCTCACCTGTGGTCTAAAGTCCAGCTCACCTGTGGTCTAAAGTCCAGCTCACCTGTGGTCCACCGATGACAAACTTGCCAGAAGGCTGCAGGTGGTAGATGGTTCGGCTGTCCAGGTAGTGCTCGGGAATGACTTTGGCAATGACCTTGTCCATGAGGTCCTTGCGCAACTGTTGCACTGTGACGTCTTCCGAGTGCTGGACAGAGATGACGATGGTGTGGACGCGCATGGGAATACACGCCCCTCCCTTCATCAGGTACTCACATGTCACCTGAGATGCAAAATAAAGAACGTTCTTTGAATATATGAGTCTTCTTGCACTTGACTTTGAACAAGGAGAGCCTCTATGACAGGCTGAAATATAGGCTGAAATATATGAGTCTTCTTGAACTTGACATTGAAAAAGGAGAGCCTCTATGACAGGCTGAAATATATGAGCCTTCTTGCACTTGACTTTGAACAAGGAGAGCCTCTATGACAGGCTGAAATCATGTAATGAAATATTATAATGTGTGAGAGTATACCAGAGCATGGCTGCTAGTAATCAACAAAGTTGTTCAATAGTGTACTGGCAAGGTTGACATTCATAAACACACAGATGCTAGAATAGATACAGCTTGTACTATATAACACAATAATTTATGCTATACAATACAATAGTTTATACTATATAACATTATTTAAAAAAAAAAACGATCAGCTTTTGTACAGTGCACCTACAACAAATATCTTCCACATTATTATTATATACAATTTATACTTGTTATAAATATGTTTACTGTGTAAGCATTTTTTTACTATATTGGTTACATCTGATCAATCCTGTATTTATGCACCTATGAGCAGAATGTTTATTCTGGATACATGCCACTTCATAAATAAAGTCATTAGTATTAGTCTGGAGACTGAACACATTGGCGAGGCAGTCTACTTGCCTGTGTCTTGGAGTCGGGTCTGGCCCAGGGCAACTCGCCACTTCGTCGTAACTCTGCCATCTTGGCGTTGAGTTTGTGTGCCAGTATCACTGTCAGTGGCATGCACTCCTCCGTCTCATCAGTTGCGTAGCCAAACATGAGCCCCTGATCTCCAGCCCCGATTTCATCCTCGTCACGTCCCTCGTACACGCCTTGGGCGATGTCAGGTGACTGGGCGTCCAGGGCGACCAACACATTGCAGATCTTGTAGTCAAAGCCTATAACAGTGAAGGCATGCAAGGTTAGTTAGAATGCGTGAGAAGTTTACATGCATGGTGCGTGCAGATTTCGTAGTCATATCATGCTACTAGTTACACATAATTGTTACATGTGCTTGGAAAATAGGTTTCAATTAGAGTCCCGTCTTCTTTGTTAAATTTTCGATAATCTAGTTTTTCAGTAATCGGCTTTTGTGAGGGGACAATCTTGGTGCACTGTTAATTGCTTCATTAAAACGAAGTCATGGTTTTGGGGCTATGCACCTAAGAGATAATAGAAACTAACCTTCTAAAAGTGGGAGATTCCGGTCATTTCTCCTGTTAACCGAGGGCTGACATGTTAACCAGCACGACCAAGCGCATGTGCAGTTCTATTAAATCGGGTAACCAAGACTAAAATGTGATGTATTAAGGGAGGCCGGCATACACAGAACCAACGCAGCCTCAAATAAACATGTTATTTTGTCAGAAAAAGGACCAGTTTAGTAAATAAAGGCCAAAATATGTTACATAAGTTGAGTTTGGACCCATATAGCATGGTCATATTCTATTGGCAAATATAGGAATAGGTGTTTACAAATATATTTTCATTTGGCGAGCGAATATCGCCAGAATACGACACTCATGACATAGAGTTATCTAACACTATAGTAACAGTACGGCGCGTCACATGAAATTAAGATGGTGTGTTCAACAAGGTTTTCCCAGTACACCACCGACAAAAAAATTCTGGAATAACAGAAAGACAAATAATACACGATGCAAATGTTGACATGGTGGGAGAGATCATTACCTTTGCAGGAGTCATCGTAGCCTATACCGCGGATAGTTTCACGCACCACCTTCTGATAGTTGACTTCAGCCTTGGAGCTGATCTCTCCCAACACCATAATCATCCCAGTCTTGGTGGCTGTCTCTGTAACAAAACAACAAAGTGGACATGTGTTGTCGATTCAGGACAAAAAGCATATTTAAAAATCCCTCAATTGATTTAGCTCATCGTGAATCAGGTTCAACGTTGCTGATATGTGTAGAGCGTGGATAGTTTGAGTATAATATGCTACCTTAGTCAGGTTGCATTCGGCCAAGACATCAAAGTTGATACAAACATAATCTACTTACCGCATGCCACCTTAGCATTGGGATCCTGTGATAAATGTGCATCTAAGATGGCGTCGCTGACTTGGTCACAAATTTTATCTGGAAATAAAATCACAAGATAATCATCAGCTAGTTGACAGCTGATAAGTTGTACCAAATTTATATAATTTAAAAAACTAGACTTCTGCATCGACTGATCATTTGGGCCCAAGCCCAGCCCCTCTACTAAATTTCTTGGGCAGGGCCGGACCTGGGCCTACATTTTGCATGCCTGGGCTGAAAAATATTAAACATATCGGGCTTGGGCCAGGCCTAGTGTGAGCAGGCCGAGCCATGCCTGGACCTAATAAAAATAAGTTCACCTGGCTGGAAGCAGCC
This sequence comes from Lamellibrachia satsuma, assembly GCA_033239005.1. Taxonomy (NCBI): domain Eukaryota; kingdom Metazoa; phylum Annelida; class Polychaeta; order Sabellida; family Siboglinidae; genus Lamellibrachia; species Lamellibrachia satsuma. Next base: position 2,191,933 of record BSQZ01000033.1, read on the forward strand.
AGCCCCAAATGTTTACTTTAGACATGTTTGCAGAGGCAATCAAGCCATGATTAACCATCAACTTATCACCCTTTCACCCTACCAGTGGACATTCTATTGTCTAAGTCTTCCCTCCAAATTTTGCTTGCCTGAATGACCTGCCCACAGGGTCTACAATCCCCCCCCGGAATTATTCATTCACACTTATACAAATTCACACGTCTGAACCTGATCTCTCTCAGGCTTTAATGTTATATAATGTTATTCGTTTTATTATAATCTTAATTTAGTGGGCCGCGGGCTTACCCATCTTTGGCCCGCGGATATGGGCTGGGTCTGGGCTTAAATTCTAGTTTGCGGGCCTGGGCTGGACGAATTTTTGCACGACTGCGCCGGGCTTGGAATCTAACTGCTAATTGCGGACCGGGCTTGGGTTCAAATTATAGGCCCTTGCAGGGCACTATGACCACTATTGCAATAGTATCTGTTGTACCTCTGTATCCTTAACTCACAACCCACCCCAATAGTATCTGTTGTACCTCTGTATCCACAACCCACCCCAATAGTATCTGTTGTACCTCTGTATCCACAACCCACCCCAATAGTATCTGTTGTACCTCTGTATCTTTAACTCACAACCTATCCCAATAGTATCTATTTTACCTCTTTATCCTTAACTCACAACTCATCCCAATAGTATATTTTGTACCTCTGTATCCTTAACTCACAACCCACCCTAATAGTATCTGTTGTACCTCTGTATCTTTAACTCACAACCTACCCCAATAGTATTTGTTGTACCTCTTTATCCTTAACTCACAACCCACCCCAATAGTATCTGTTGTACCTCTGTATCCACAACCCACCCCAATAGTATCTGTTGTACCTCTGTATCCACAACCCACCCCAACAGTATCTGTTGTACCTCTGTATCTTTAACTCACAACCTATCCCAATAGTATCTATTGTACCTCTTTATCCTTAACTCACAACTCATCCCAATAGTATATGTTGTACCTCTGTATCCTTAACTCACAACCCACCCTAATAGTATCTGTTGTACCTCTGTATCCACAACCCACCCCAATAGTATCTGTTGTACCTCTGTATCCACAACCCACCCCAATAGTATCTGTTGTACCTCTGTATCTTTAACTCACAACCTATCCCAATAGTATCTATTTTACCTCTTTATCCTTAACTCACAACTCATCCCAATAGTATATTTTGTACCTCTGTATCCTTAACTCACAACCCACCCTAATAGTATCTGTTGTACCTCTGTATCTTTAACTCACAACCTACCCCAATAGTATTTGTTGTACCTCTTTATCCTTAACTCACAACCCACCCCAATAGTATCTGTTGTACCTCTGTATCCACAACCCACCCCAATAGTATCTGTTGTACCTCTGTATCCACAACCCACCCCAATAGTATCTGTTGTACCTCTGTATCTTTAACTCACAACCTATCCCAATAGTATCTATTGTACCTCTTTATCCTTAACTCACAACTCATCCCAATAGTATATGTTGTACCTCTGTATCCTTAACTCACAACCCACCCTAATAGTATATGTTGTACCTCTGTATCCACAACCCACCCCAATAGTATCTGTTGTACCTCTGTATCTTTAACTCACAACCTATCCCAATAGTATATATTGTACCTCTTTATCCTTAACTCACAACTCATCCCAATAGTATATATTGTACCTCTTTATCCTTAACTCACAACTCATCCCAATAGTATATGTTGTACCTCTGTATCCTTAACTCACAACCCACCCTAATAGTATATGTTGTACCTCTGTATCTTTAACTCACAACCTACCCCAACAGTATATGTTGTACCTCTGTATCCTTAACTCACAACCCACCCCAATAGTATATGTTGTACCTCTGTATCCTTAACTCACAACCCACCCCAACAGTATATGTTGTACCTCTGTATCCTTAACTCACAACCCACCCCAATAGTATCTGTTGTACCTCTGTATCCTTAACTCACAACCCACCCTGGTCACGGATGGTGATACTAATCATTTCCATTACATTTGTCTAATGCAGGACATTTGACGTCAGTTTTAGTAACACCATTAGGATCAATGAGAATAATTTATACTATTACACAAAGAAACCTCACTAAATAAAACACCATAACTAAGAAAACTCTTATTTACCAAAGAGAGTGATGTTATGACTTGCTATGTAGAAAACACAACGGGACACTTCAACCGTGTCCACTACAGGTGAGAACATGTAAGTGTCTTGTGAACAAATAATTAAGAAAGCGAACGTACATTCAACTTCAAAAAACTGAAGTTCAGAGTGAGGAAGATCAATGTCATAGGACATACAATGTCTGATTGTCAGACAAAGGTCTGCAGGTAACAGAGAACAACGCCAAAAAACGTAGCCAAAGTAAGAAGTTTTCTGGGTTCAGCATTGTTCAGTTCCAAGTTCACACAATAAAGCCAAGTGGAAGTGGACCAAGGAAGAGCAAAAAACATGACGAGTTCAAACAAAGACTCACAAAGGCACAAAAAATGGCCTACTCCAGGCTAGATGCAGACTTGTGCACAGCAACAAAAGCAGGACAGTGGGCAGTATTAGCCAGTGGACTATGCCAGCAGCAGGGTTGAAAAAATCATGATAAAAAAAAATCGGATTTATTTGATTTAAATCAGATTTTTTTTTAATCTGTTATATAGACATTTATATAGATGTTTATATTTATAAACTCTTTCAAACATGTTCTATTCAAATCAATTTGGGTCCTTGTCTTAACAGAGGGTGCATGATTTTTGCTGATATAAAGACATTAGACAATGTCCACAAGGCCTCACCCCCTGTAGTTGCATAATCTGTCTTGGAAAGGAAAGCATGCTGTGTGTCTGAGGCTGTAGCAGTGCTAATTATTGTTTGCTTAGAGGGTGGATTAGCACCTGACCAGGGTACTGTGTACTCTAAGGGTCTCCAACCAAACTGCAAACTGGTATAATATTAAACAATTGTAGCCCAGACTGTCTTACTTGAGTCAACATACTGAATTGGTAACAACTAGCACAAGCTCTAGGTGGACTTTAACTCAGGGCTTCTGACTTGTAAAGATACTTGCTCTGGAAGACAAGTTTATGTGGATTCACTGCATTCAGAAAGGGAATAGCTCAAACACACACAATGTCATAAAATATTTGACTGTCAGGTTATCTGGTGTCAATATAGCTGCACAAGTGTTCGCACTTTGTGCTTTTGTATTAAAAAAACATACAAAACTTTGTTGTTCTCGATGCTTGTAAACAATTATTTGTGTTAAATTCATATACCTCTCTACTTGTAGGGAAGAGAGTTTGAGAAACACACATATCACAAACCCCTGATATAAGTGTCTGGCAGACATGCTAAATCACCAAATGTGAGCTGGAACGTTGGTTGCTAAGGCTACAAGATCAAGTACATCAGAGGATAGAAGAACTTAGCAGATGAGTGTTTGCCACACATGGACTGCCATACAACGTGAAGAGTGACAATGGACCACAATTTGTTGCTGTAGAATTTGAAGGATTCTCTAGGGACACAACACACAAAAGGTGTCCCATACTGGCCACAAACAAATGGGGAAGTTGAACATTTTAACAAGACAATGATGAAAGCCAGTAAAATCGCTGAAATAAAGATAAAAATAGAGAAGAAACAGTGTAAGGAAGAACTGTAGAACTTCCTGTTCCAGTACTGGATGACTCCTTATACCGCCACAGGGTGTGAGTCCAGAGGAGATGACTCCTTATACCGCCACGGGGTGTGAGTCCAGAGGAGATGCTGATGAGTCGTAAACAGCAGAACAAGTTGTTGAAAATGCAGATGAGAGCTAAGCCCATGGATGAGTTGCAATGGCAACTACAAATTTGCGAGAGAGGTGCGAGGAGAAAGAGGTATGAGAAAGAGTATCCTGACAAGAGAGGTGCTAAGGTGAGTGACATTGAGGTTGGCGACAGAGTGATCCTCAGAAAAAGTAAGAGAAACAAGCTGACCATGTAACTTGAGAGAGAACCATATGAAGTGGTCGACCACCGCTCCACCATCCTCTCGGTCGACAGGAGGGTGCTCTAACCATTAGACCACCGCCCCACCATGAAGGCAATGCTGTGGTTATTCAGAGGAGACAAGCCACAAAGATGAGGAACATAGCGCATATGAAGAAGATGAATAGCAGTCAAGAAACATCCGGTTGACAGGCAGTGACACCTGTTTCTGGCAACAAGGGAGGTATCAGCTATGTGGGAAGCAAACCAGCTATTATGGAAGATGTGTGATGGTGGAATGTGCAAGGCCAGACCCTGTGCCGTGCTCAAATTTATCCGCCAAATATTATCAGCTTGGTGTATCTGCGCATGTGTGAGCCAATAGTTGACATCAATTTATTAATAACGTAAACATATTATAACAACAATAATAGGTACTCTATATAATAACAATGAATTATAACAGAGAATGTCAACCACTGGAAATAATGGATGAATTTCCACTTTCTGTCTTAAAAGAAGCTGTCGGGCTACTTCACTTTGCAAGGTTGGTAGCCCGACTGGCTAACTTCCATGACTTGCTAAATCTCACCCCTGAGTGCCATAATGGCAATAACTATATTACATGCTGGTGGGTTCCGTGTACTCGGAATCCAGTACATGATTTTGTTTGTCTGTTGACTCTATCCCGCAAAACACTACAATGACACAGTCAATGTCAATGACAATGGACTTCGTGTTTACTGTACAAATACAATAAAAAATTACGAAACAAAAGTCGGAACCCGCCTTGCTCACAAACACAGTATATTAATCATACTATAGTAAGTAAAACACAAAGCCCACGTCTCAAGTGCTCGTGGTTCTGACACTGACAGTTGTCAGTTCTGATTTGTGTTTCTGCCTTGTTAGTGTTACATTCAAACAAAGAAGGTTTCTTTGGTTATTTTGCTAAAAGTTTGTATCTTACCCGACTCTATATATGCCACAAACTTACATAATTTACAATATATCACATACACCTATCTGATTTTATAGACCAATTCTCTAAAACTCTTCTAAATTAAACGTAATGCCAATGAATGAAACACTGTTTTACCAGGGTGGCCTTCGCCGACAGATTCCGACGTAAAAAGAAACGTCTCGCTGTCATTTTGATAACCATCGCCACCTTTTTCCGCGCAACTATCCAACGAGCCATTCCTGCTCATATGTGCCATAGTAACTGATACTGATACCAATATTACAAACGGTTATGGAATAAACGTGACATTCGTCGACACCGGCTTCCGACTACAAAGTTCCTGAGGACAGTTTGCAGCCAGTTACGAAATGACTTCCGCATCCCCAGAGTCGCCATCTGGTGTTAACGACAGGTAAATTGCAATATTTTAAAACATATTCACACTACTGGCATTAACACAATCATTTGGCAGTTTGTTCCATTCATTTATCACCATCTGTGAGAAAGAGTACTTTCTCATGTCCAGCCTATACTGCTCCTTAACTAATGCTGCTTTGTGTCCTCTGGTTCTACTGCCATTTTTAGTTTGAAGAACATATTCCTGTCAACATCCTCATAACCATTTTAAACACTTCTATTTGGTCTCCTCTTAGTCTCCTGGTCTCTAGTGTTTTGTCAAACCACATTGTAATAAACAACTTTTGTCTCTCAAATCTGGAATCACTTTAGTTGCTCTTCGTTGTTTTCTTTTTAGCTTGTCTATGTCCTTTTTACGATACGGCCTCCATGCTTGAATACAATATTCCAAATGTGATCTAACTAATGCTTTGTACAAGGGTACAAATAGCTGTTTCTCCTTATACGTGATAGTTCTCGTAATTAGCCCTAGAATTTGATTTCCTTTTGAAGCAGCAATCCCACATTGCTCTGAAACTTTCATGTCAACACTAAATGTTACTCCTAAGTCCTTTTCTTGTGTGGTTCTATTTAATACAGCATCCCCCATTTTATATTCTTCATCCGTGTTTCCATGTCCTATGTATATACATTTACACTTCCCAAAATTGAATAACATTTGCCATTTTTCTGGCCATTTAACTAATTTATGTAGATCATCCTGTAAACTTTGTTTATCTGTATCATTAGTAACCTTTCTGAATACTTTTGTGTAATCTGCAAATTTTAATACTTTGTTAGATATGTCATCTTCCAAATCGTTTATATATATATATTAAAAACAGTATAGGGCCTAACACTGATCCCTGTGGTACCCCACTCAAAACCAATTTCCAGTTTGAAATCTCATCATCTACTATTACTATCTGTCTTCTATGTGCAAGCCACTTTTCTATCCAGTTGATTACATCATTACCTATACCATGGGCTTTTAGTTTAAGTAACAATATTTGATGTGGCACTTTATCAAAAGCTTTCTGAAAATCTAAGTAGACAACATCCACTGGTGACCCATCATCTACCCACTTTGTAATTTCTTCCAAAAAACATAAGAGATTGGTTAGACATGACTTTGCCTTTAGGTGAGATGTACTTATTAATTTGTTTTACAAGGAATTCCACCATGTGGTCTCTAATTAATGTTTCAAGTAATTTACATACAACTGATGTTACACTCACTGGTCTGTAATTAATTTTCTGGCTTGTTCCTCGATCCCTTCTTAAATAGCGGTGTAACGTTTGCTTCTTTCCATTCTGAAGGAACTATTCCTTCTTCTAGTGACAAGTTAAACAGTTTTGCAAGTGGTGTACTAATTTGCTCAACAATTTCTTTAAGCAGTATCCCATCAACTCCAGGTAATTTATTATCTTTCATCTTGTTAATTTTCTTTGCAATCATTTCAGGAGTTACAAATAACTGCCCTAAATGTTCTGATTTATTGCCCTCAAATTAAGTAAATGGAACTGGATGTGAGCTGATATCTTCTGTGGTAAAAACTGAGCTGAAATACTCATTCAGTACCTCTGCCATTTGAAACCCGTCTGAAATTATGTTTTCACTGTTGTTTTCCAGTGGTCCGACCTTATCTCGAACTTTCTCTTTACTCCTTACATAAGCATAGAAACTCTTGCTGCCATTTTTTATATTACCTGCCTCTTTGTAATGTCTTCCTTTCTGGTGCGCCTATAAACCCTCCACATAGTTTGTTTAAACACTATTGTTGTAATAGCTTCTTTTGACAAGTGTTTCTTTCTAGACCATTTTCCTTGTTTTTCAAGGGAACAAATTTATCGATGATACTCTCAATTTCATATTTTAGAATATTCTAACATTCAATTGCAGTCTTATTCATCAGCATGTTATTCCAATCTAGCTTTGCTAAGTATTTTCTCATTGATGTCAAAATGTATTTGATTGTGGTCACTATTACCCAATGGTTCATGTATTTTTACATTGTCCACCAATTCTTTTTGCAATGATAAATTATGTTAGACATTTTCTCCCCTGGTTGGTTCTAGCACGTGCTGAGTAAGGAAGCTATCCGGAATTAAAAATAGAAATTGTTCGTCCTCACCCCCTGTACTCTAGAGATTTCCATTGTATGTGTTCATGGTTAAAATCTCCTTGTGTATTTTTGTGTTATCATCTTTGTTTATGTTTGGATTTTGGTAAACTAATCCAATAGTTAATTTTTTATTTCCTGAAACTAATTTGCACCAAACAGCTTCATCGTAATCTGCTTCCCTTTCTAATTTTATTTCATAAGCCTGAATAGATTCTTTAACTTATAAAATAACTCCCCCTCCCCTTCTTCCTATTCAATCTCTCCTAAACATTACGTATCCTGTCAATCCTAATTCAGCATCTGTTGTGTCTGTGTTTGCCCATGATTCGGTAATACCAATTATGGATTGCCATTTCAGCCAACAGCATTAACGCCTGACATAGCAATGCAACCACGTCATTAAGTATCGCAGTAGTAACTATATTTTATAAAAAGAATGGTATATATTCCAAGTAGTCCTACAGTTTAGACAATTTGTTATGGTAACAACATGATTCGCTAACCAAAATGTTGTAATATAGTGGAAACAATTATCAAGAGACAAGTCACATGTTGAAACATAAAATTATGTGTCAAACTGTCATAAGAAACTGACAACAGATTGCTAGCACAATATTTTATTCTTATTTCGAATATAACATAATATACAGTGGAATTTCACAGCTTAATCTGCCACCACATACAGACAGACGTAATTAATTCATAACGATATATTGCAAACGAGTACAAGTTTCTCATTCTAATAAAATAGGGGAGGGAATGTTTATTCCACAAAAAAACTCCCCGCACCTAGCAACCATAACAATATAAAACTCTTACAATTCATCCACCAACCCCTCCCCCCAAACGCAGTGTCTTGTACACAAATAGATGCCCCGTGCAAGTAAAATAATACTTTTGCAATGTTATCTAGCGGTCAATCAGAGATTAAATACAATTTTCTCACAAGGCAATTAAAAATAGGACAACATTCAACTAGATATATAACGCGGCTCAAAGCATCCGGCGCCGAAGGAACCGCATTGAAATGTCTGATGTTGTGGGGGATCTTGTTCCTGCCATCGCTCGTCCATTGTTACGAGATTGGTATTTGGGCGGGTGGCACCCGAGTGTTTATGAAAAGTGCTCTTTTCCGACTGAATTTCTATAAACACAAGACAAATTATGCCTGTAAACTCTGCAAAAATGCATCATTTGCAGCAGCAGTGGCGCTGACAGAGAGGCGACACCGCAGCAGCCGTAGGACCCATTGGAGCGGCAGCGTGCATATCGGCCAGCACCCTGACTACTGTGGCCCACCCAAGGTTGTGTCGAACTATCAAAGACACACCCCTGCCCATACTGATGTTTCCTGTAACAGTGGAGAGTGGCGACAGTGTCTCAGTCGACGAACAATAATGTGTGTAGCTACATAAAAACACTGATACAATGACAGTGATACCCGTTGAGCGGTTTGTGCCATTTAGAACACCAGCTTCTTTGGTTCTTCCCACGAGAAGTCAGGACGGCCAAAATGACCGTAACACGCTGTCTTCTGGTAGATGGGACGCTTCAGATCCAAATCCCTGCAAAGTGACACGTCTTTAATACTGTGTACAAAACAGACTGTAATTAGGGTAGCTATAATGTTTTATCGTTTTTGCCATCCTGGTCAGTTTTACACCAAGAAGCTAAAAAACAAATGGTAGATTATCATTAGCTTAGAATATCATTAGCCGAGGCTGAATTTGTCAATGAATGTATAAGGTAGAAAGATGAATCATTAAGCTATCCACTCCATCCTCAACTGAAATCGCAAATCCGATTCATTTATGTTCAAATATGTAGTGTGTGAACACCATATGTAACATCCACAATTGATTTAATAAAAAATAAAGAATTGACTTCAGTTGTTAAATATGGTAAGGCTCAAAATAGTGAATATCCAAAATGGTAAACACTGTGCGGGTCAATGCCGATCATGGGACTGACCATCCTCTCGTCAATCGCATGACAAAGTTAAGAGTGAAATTTGTGAGTTTTCAGCGTTTCCATCTTCACTTCCATCAATGTTTGACCAAATATTAAGTAATTTAATAGTTTGTCGGATAATTTCACAAAAAACTACATACAAAAGATGCACAGAGCTAGCATGTCTCAGCGGATACTGGGTAGGTTTGATTGTTTGCAAAATTCATTTGAAATGAGACTAGCGGGGACTGTTAAGAAACATTCTGTTTTCAAACGATAAATTGGGTTTTACACAGAAGCAAATAGAGGACAAAATAAGTTGACATCATTGATAATGACGATCTGACAACAAGATGGATGCTCACCTAACAATGCGGCCAGGTCGTAGGTCAAAGTTGTTCTTGACAATCTTGAGCAGTTCATCATCCGACTTGACGCCAGTTCCATAGCTGCTCACAAAGATGGACAGTGGCTCAGCCACACCAATGGCATACGATACCTGGAGGGGAAAGAGACTAGTATCAGGCAAGATGACATCATCAAAAGCTATAAAGCAGTCGTCGGATTCAGTCAGAATGACAAGAACAGTGCCGCTGAAAGTCTTGCCTTTTGTGAACATTTGTACGCAAAAAAAATTTGTATTACATATTATTTATAGCCGAACTATTTTAATTATTTTTTATGGACTTCATGTTAGAATAATTATTGTTATTTTATGTTTTTTCATAGACTGTCAAATCATTAAACCGCTTACGGAACACACAATTATAAATTGTGTCCCTACCATTGACAAGCTCAAAGTAAGTGATATGACAAACAGTATTACTGAGAACTTAATTTGTGAAAACCGATATAACTATTGTTGTAACAGTAGAGGCCATGGAAGCACACACACACCTGCACAAGAACTCGTCTGCACAGTCCAGCCTTGACCAGTGACTTAGCAACCCAGCGGGCAGCATAGGCAGCTGACCGGTCCACCTTCGAGAAGTCTTTGCCCGAGAACGAGAAGTCACCGAGAACGCACCACCGCCGTGGCGCCCCAACCTCCATACGTGTCAACAATGATCTTCCTTCCCGTCAGACCAGCATCGCCCTGGAATGGAACAAAGATGAAGTGGCAGCTAAAGTAAGCAGCACATGTCCAGATTAAAAGGATTCAGCCAACAGTGATGTGTCGGCTCAACTGTGAATTTACAACCACGCCGTGGCTGAACACTAACAATCTACCTACAACCCTTCAATGTTGCCCACTGACTGGACCTTTCAATACTGACCTATGACCATTGAATGACCCCTACTGACCTGAGGCCCTCCAATGACGAAGCGTCCAGACGGCTGCATGTGGAAGACCGTTCTGTCGTCTAGGTACTTGGCTGGGATGACCTTGGCAACGACCTTCTCCATCAAGTCCTTGCGCAACTTCTCCAGAGTGATGTCATCGGAGTGCTGGATCGAGATGACGATGGTGTGGACACGCTGGGGGATGCACACGCCTTTCTGCATGCGATACTCGCACGTCACCTGCACAACACAAGCACACACTGACACTGAGCAAGTCAGTGAGGACACAGAACGTGACAGTCATACTTTTAGAAAGTATTCACAACCATACAAACAGCAACAGACATCTGATGATCCAAGTTTGGGGAATGGCTGCTAGACGACGAAGGCCAGACTGTCAATGAAGAGAATCAAGGTTAGGATCCACCACGCTGCCATTTCAAAACTTGGGCGATTTAGTTCACAACACATTGCTGGTGTCTTTGTGAAGATGAACTAAAAGCTCTTGATTAGACACATTGGTTACACGTGTAACATATAATAGACTCACATCTCTCAACCACATGAGCCACTACAGAAGTGTCTATGAGTCTATGACGCAGCTCAGATAATTCTGCAACTACCTCACATGAGGACTTGAGTGAATGAATCCAAGTCTGCTGGGCTTTTGTTCAAAGCCAACAAGTCATCATTCGACTGTCAACTGCTACAGACTTGAGAGAGTGACAGCCACACCACTAACCTGTGTTTTAGAGTGACAGCCACACCACTAACCTGTGGTTTAGAGTGACAACCACACCACTAACCTGTGTTTTAGAGTGACAGCCACACCACTAACCTGTGTTTTAGAGTGACAGCCACACCACTAACCCGTGTCTTAGAGTGACAGTCAGACCACTAACCTGTGTTTTAGAGTGACAGTCACACCACTAACCTGTGTTTTAGAGTCAGGTCTGGCCCACATGAGCACACCGCTGCGACGAAGCTCAGCGATCTTGGCATTAAGTTTGTGCGCGAGTACGACTGTCAGTGGCATGCATTCCTCTGTCTCGTCAGTCGCGTAGCCGAACATGAGCCCCTGATCTCCTGCACCAATATCATCCTCATTACGCCCCTCGTGGACGCCCTGAGCAATGTCTGGTGACTGCTCCTCCAGGGCAGACAACACGTTGCACGTCTTGTAGTCAAAGCCTGCAACAAGTATTTATATCTTCACTTACCCCATTAACAACAACAACAGTTATTTATTTATAACCCATGTATAATGCTAATTCACTGCATTTCATTCTACGTTTTTTCACTTACATGCATCTATCTCTAAAGATAATGGAACTGCAGCGATATATATTATTTCATCAACAAATTGTGTAAGTGTGTGTGTGTGTGTGTGTGTGTGTGTGTGCGCACGCGCGTATATGATGCTATGTATTGTAGTAATGTAAAGTTACTGTTTTAATGTTTGTTGTTGTTTTCTTAAAATAAATAAAGTTTCAGTAATTAATCATGAACTACCCAGTGGTGAGGAGTAAGCTTGTGACAAATGTTACTTTTTATCTGATGACTGAATTATTAAATGTATTCTTTGTATCTAAATAACTGAAAACTGTTGGGAATACAACATCTGCCGAGACCCTTCTTTGTAATCCTATCGAAGCGCACCCACATCTAATTTATGGAACACCTGAAATATTACACGTGAGAGAAACACACCTTTTGATGAATCATCATAGCCTATATACTTGATCGTGTCTCGTACCACTTTCTGGTAGTCAACAACTGCCTTGGAGCTGATTTCTCCCAGCAACATGATCATGCCTGTCTTTGACGCAGTCTCTGAAACAACAGTCATCCGATAAATGTTTCTAATATTGTATTAGCAGTACAACCGACATATTAGTTTTCTAACAATCTTACTCTCACTGTTTACCAACGGCAAGCATTTCACAACATTAGCTATATACTACTTTTCGACAGCCAATCGCATTGAAACAGATTGTGCACAAGCACTGCTACACGCAAGGGATTCTCGCCGTTACGAACAGCAATACTCGCTCTACGAAAAAACGTGTTGTTCATGAATGACTTGGAGGTCATTCACAAATGAATGAATTAATGACTTGGGGGTTGATCACAACTGTCAACATTTCCCTACAAGTACAAATCATACTAAGGAGGGCCAAGGCCTTCGTACTAAATAAATGTAGGTCACATGCAATATATAACCAGCATTGCATCATGTGGTGAACTTATCCAGATCTACTATTGCTCACCAGGGGGGTCTGAGAATCGGTACACTTTAGTACAAATAGGTCAATGTCAACAATTAGTAAACAACAATTCTCTTAAAATAACACCCCTTGAAGCAGCAAAATAATTTATAAATTGTTCCATGCATAAGTATTTGGTAGTACTGCTGCTACTGTCAAATAGAGTTCTACATAGAAACCTGCACATTTTGCATATTACTCACAGGAAACATTTCATTACTGTGCATAGCGCAATTTTTTCACAATTAATAATAGATTATGACAGTTGTTGGCCATCACTACTTACCACATGCTACCTTAGAATTGGGGTCCTGCTTCAAATGTGCATCTAAGATAGCATCGCTGATCTGGTCACAGATTTTATCTGGAAAACAAACAAAATACATTTTCTTCAACTGTATATTTATATTATATAAAGCAGTCTATGACTGTCTGTCTGTTCCTCATATCTCTGGCAGTTCCGCATGTATCTGGCTGAAATGTTGTAGGCGTGCTTGGATGGCTCGTACAAAAAATTTTAATTAGCGTTTTTTGGGGCATGAAGTTGTATCCAACATTGCCATTGTCCTACCAAAACTTGACTGGGGAGTGCAAGGAGTCAAACTCTGCAGTGGCTGCAAAAGCTAAAACATTATTTTAAAATTGCATCCTCAGCTGATTTAGCTTATCACAAATCCAGTTCGTTGATGCCCTAATATATAGCGTGTCTGAATAAGTAATATCTGCAGTCCGTTTAATTGTGCATATTTTTATTCAAATCATCGAAAGAATTCACTTTAGTCGTTGGATCTGGTAAGGCTCATAATAGTTGATTACCAAAATGGTAAGCACTTTATGGGGTCAAGGTGATCATGGACGTGACTTCCATCCTCTCATCGATCACATGACAGTTATGAAATTTCACGAGTTTTCAGCATTTCCATTTTCACTTCAATAATTGTGCAAGCAGAATGAAATAATTTAATAGTTTGTCTGATGATTTCACAAAAATTACATACAAAAGCTTGCATGTTGCAGTGGATATTAAGTAGGTTTGAATATTCGCCAAAGGAATTTGAAATGAGACTAGCAAACAAATCAAATTTCCTAACTCTACCATTCTCGCAACTTTGTCTGCCATCTTTGCTTTGGTGTAACAATTCCTATGATCTCTGTGCTCCCTCTCTATATGCATTGTTGATGTTGTTGTCGGTTCCTACTGTGCATGTATCTGTTGATTGATTTAAATCATTTCACATAAACACCTGGCTAATGGTGTAGCAAATGGTATCATCAGAGATGTTGTAAAAACCCCTTTACCAGAGATGTACGATGGTTTTGTTGCCTTTGTCAGAGTCAAAGACCAAGAAAAACACCGTCCAAATTTCGGTAAGAAGCAATACATTTCACTAAATTACTTCTTCACTTACCAGTTTTCTGTCTTGATTTTTGTGAATATATATCATTGATGAATTTATCATCAGAATTATTTTCATTTGTGTGAAAAAAATTCTTTCATACTATTATTCATGTGTATTGTTGGTTAGCCTTTATTTTATAGTTAAAATGTTGATAAAAGAAATCACAATTAATACACAGACGCACGCAAAATAGAAAAACAACAACAACGTCAACAAAGCAGAAGGAGCAGAGAGATCATGTGTATTCCTGTTCATTCTTGTCCGCGTTTTCCGCCCTTTCTTGACTTACTGGTACTAATGACATTAACTTCAAACAGCCGTCTTGAGCTAACAGAGGAGTGGTTTATTTTCAGACTTTCCCTTCTCTAGAATTAGTGAGTCCACAGCAGGTATTTTCCATTTCCCTGAGTCTTTTACTTCTCCTGGCATAGGCACAAGATAGAAGGGACCAACTGCTTTTACTGTCTCTTCTGAAAGACACAGGCAAAGTGGCGTAAACAAAGTTGCCCAAGCTTCGAAACGGCAGGTGGTTTTGAACCCAGGCCCATTCGACTGAAAGCCCAACGCTCTACCACTCGACCATCCTGCCTGCTTATTAGTTCATCCCGTTTTCCCAAACATATTGACGTCATTAAATGTGAATCATCCAATAGGCATCCATGTTACAAAAGCCATGGGTTTCCCTTGCATGTGCGGACTTCGCCTTTGTCGCAATCTGTTGCTGGCAAGGAAGAAGTAATAGTTTGAGTTATTGTGCTCGCTTTATGTTTAATATCAGGTACATGCATTTGACATACTTATGGCACTATTACACTAACAAAAGTCAAAAATAATTGATTGACTGATTAATTTTTTTATTTATTTGTCAATAAAACATGGTACGTATTGCATAGAATATTGCCGAGGATGGCACAAGAAAGCACTGAAGTATAATCAAACTGTAGTGATGTCTGATGATAACAGAAATGTCAAATCACAAAATTAATGTTAACAATGCCAATGTTTACACTAATGGTAATGTCCGCCGTTGCCATCCCTTCAATACATACTATCTGATATTTACGCTGTTTCATGAGTAGTACAGAATCTAGACTAAACCCATTCATGATTCAGGCTCTGCCGAGAAGTGAAGTTCGAAAAATAATCGCAAGCAGCCTTCCTACCTGGATGACCCTCGCCGACGGACTCTGACGTGAACAAGAATGCGTCCATGTTGTCACCTTCAGAAGTCGGGTGGTTCAAACATCCGTTGAGTATTGTTTGCGCCATTGTTATAGAACTGGTAAATAGACGCAATGTATTACCACACGATCAACAACGCGTGCATGTGTTTGGAAAAGAGGCAGACAGTCGCGCGTTCTCGCCTTTTATAGCTACGATACGCACGTGGTTTACAAACGCTGCAGCCATTGGACGCCACTTATTGGGCTTTCGCATCGCGAAGAGGGGTGGAAGGCTAGACTGCAAGTTAACAAATACTCACATTCAACAACGGGTGCCGGTCAGGCATATGGAAGTGATTTACTTACACCAATACTCTATTTTCCCGACACGTTTACATGTGTACTAGTGTCAAACAAATGTTGTTGCTGTGAACATAATCTCTTTAAATACTGTGAACGAAAATCCTGTCACCTCTTGAATTCTGTGAAAATGCAAGCCTGTTGAAACTTCCGGCAAAATGTCAGAACGAGAATGTAAACGTGGAGTTGTTGTTTTGAGCACATTTATTTAATTATGACATTTGTTACTTGATGTCAAACGATGAGCGGAACAACACAAGATACGGTGCTTTTTGCCACGATTTCAGCCGTACTCGTTGGTACATGTTACTACAAACCAGGTAAACATCTGAGTCTGAGATTCAGCCTAATTTAGTATAATTTCCGCTGACGCTTACCAATGCCGTGGCACTGCCAATGGCAATGCCACTGCCACTGGGTCTGACACAGTGACAGGGGTGTACAGTAGACTGAGTAGTGAGTGGTGTGGCAGGAATTGAGAGGTTGGTCCTAAAAATTGGTTGGAGGTGAGATAGGTGGGAACTTGGTGAGAGGTTAGTCCCCAGCCCCAGGGGCCAGGCCAAGCCCAGGCCAAGACATAACAGGTGGGAGATGGGAGGTTAACAGCCAGCCAAGTGCCACCAACATCGACACTCAGCAAAAGCAATTGCAGAGACTAGAAGAAAATGTGGCCTACATCGAAAATCAGACAAGGCAAACGAACGACATGATCGATAGTATCTCTCTCCCTTTACCATTTTGGATATCCACTATTTTAATCCTTACCAGATCTAACAACTAAAGTCAATTCTTTCGATGATTTGAAAAATTTTTTTATTAAATCAACTGCACACATTAAACTAGTCATACACTACACATCTGGACATAAATGAATCGGATTCACGATGGGCTGAACCATTTGAAGAAGCAGCTTTAAGTGGTGCATGTGAATACAGCCGGAATAGGGAATGGTGCCGTCCCAGCCAATACATTCTACTAAATGGCTTTAAGTGTTTTGTTGGTTTTCATGGATGTCATAAAAATGAACCAGGAAACAAGTACCATTATATATGCCAAAATAGGTCCGTGCCTAAAGTTAGCAATCAAAAACTGTACTAGTAAATTTTTACATAGATTTAGTTCTCCATCTAACATTACATTAAGGATACATGTCAATATTGACCATGCGTGACTTACAATACTGGATTCCCGGTCCAAGTTACTACAACCAACAACTGGTATTTGGCAAAATCCATACGCCAGTCAATCAAATCTAAAACCGTTAATAAGTGCTGAAATTAGGGGAGGGGGAGGCATGGAAGAAACTGATCAAGTCTGTGATGGCATTCTTTGACAAAGCAGCCTTTCTAATGCAGTGTCCGCAGTACGTTCTGACAAAGTAATAACATAAAATAAGTTAGACGCTTATTTAAAAAGTGTGCAATTTAAAGGTGCACCCTTGATTCGATTATTTTGCTCGTCTCATTTCAAATTCATTTTGCAAAATTCAAACCTATCTTGTATTCACTAAAACATGCCGGCTCTCGTTTGTGCAACTTTTTAATGTAATTTTTGTGTAATCATCAAACAAACCAGTAAATTATTTAATTCTGCATGCAGAATTTATTGAAGTGAAACTGGAAATGCTAAAAACTCACAAATTTCGCCCTTGGGGAAATTTCATAACTTTGTCATGTCATCAGCAACAGGATGGAAGTCACACCCTTGACCAGCCTTGACCCAATTGAGTGTTTACTGTGTTGAGCCTTACCGGATCTAATGACTAAAATCAGTTCTTTCAATGATTTGAAAAAAATACCAACTTTTTAAGTAAACCGACTGCAAATATATTACTTTAACTATTCACACACAACATTAGGACATCAACGAAACGGATTCGTGATAGGCTGAATCAGTTGAGGCAGTTTTAAGCAGGTATAAGAGTAATATACAGTAATGTCTACAGTTTCTTTATTAAAAATGTTTATTAATGATGATAAATATTGCAATTTAAGAGTCACTACATTTAAATTTATATTCAATGCACTTAAATACAGAGAGTCCAACAATGTTCATCTACTTATAACCCACCCTCCTGAGATATGTGTCAACCTTGTTTTTAAACATATTAACGCTGCTAGCAGTTACACAATCTGTAGACAATTTGTTCCATTCATTTATTGTCCTCTGTGAGAACGAGTGCTTCCTGATGTCCAATCTACATTGATCCTTATCTAATTTTACCTCATGTCCTCTAGTTCTGCTATCCTTCTTGAGTGAAAAAAACATATTTCTATCAATATTTTCATACCCATTCAATATCTTAAAAAAAAGATGAATATTGTTGGACTCTCGATAAGCCAATGGCTTCCTTGTCCACTTGCCATCTGGGCCTTTGGTTTGGATGGCAAATCTTGCTAAATATCATTAAAGTAGTGACCACAATAGCAGGTGTGAATTGGTTTCGGACAGCAGTCATTGTTCTTTATAGTTCCATAAGGTGCATAACCTTCTCAGGCTCTGTGGTGTGGAAATCACCAGCTTTTGTCTTCAGGACTGATGTGCCTAGACCAAGAGGAATGGGTCTACCTAGTAGAGATCACCCTCTCAGTATAACCGACACCTCTCTGGCTGACCCTGTCTACTGGTGTTTATGCAAGGGGAGGTCAAAGATCCACAATACTCCTGGGGCTTGGTTCACACTAGTGATCAATACACTTTGCTTAATATACATTAAGGGCCCAGGGCACATTATGCGTTACTGAGCAGACATGGCCTGTGAATTGTGAAGTGATGGACTGTTGGTGCTTTATTTATGCATACTTTGAAAACGACCAAATACATACTTGGAAAAAACAAAGTATTTACTCGAATCAACTAGAAACAAAGTACTTTAAGCTATGCATACATCAGTTATGCAAGTACTGCTAATACTACTGGAGTACAAAGTACAACTTCTCATCCCTGGATATATCTTATATAGTAATACTGCCATGGTGGCTTCAAATGCTTGCCTTGTGACAAGGAGGTCATAGGTCAGATGTGGTTATGTGGTTAGCAGCAGGCATATCACTGGGAAGTTAGAAACATGTTCTTTCAGTGGAGAGAGATACTGAGAGCCACATATACCATCTGTCTGTTCCTATGTGGGATAGAAGTACACGCATCATATAGGGGGTGGAAGTATACACATCACACAGGGGGTGGAAGTATACACATCACACGGGGTGGAAGTATACACATCACACGGGGTGGAAGTATACATGCACATCACACAGGGGGTGGAAGTATATACATCACAGAGGGGGTGGGAGTATACACATCACACAGGGTGGAAATATATACATCACATAGGGTGTGGAAGTGCACACATGTCACACAAGGGGTGGAAGTATACACATCACACAGGGGGTGAAAGTATACACGTCACACAGCGGGTGGTAGTATACATGTCACACGGAGTGGAAATATACAAATCACACAGGGGTGGAAGTGCACACACGTCACACAGGGGGTGGAGGTGCACACATCAAACAGGGGGTGGAAATATACACATCACACAGGGGGTGTAAGTATACACATCACACAGGGGGTGGAAGTATACACATAACACGGGGTGGAAGTGTACACATCACACATGGGGGGAAGTGTACACGTCACACAGGGTGGAAGTGTACACGTCACACATGGGGTGGAAGTGCACATGTGACAGACAGGGGGTGGAACTGTAAACATCAGACAGTGGATGGCAATATGCACATCACACGGGGTGGAAATGTACACATCACACAGGGTGGAAGCGTCCACATCACACATTGTCCCCAAATGTGTAACCCGTCATGGACTAACATAGCTGGTCTGCTCTGTGTTTGTAAATCAAAAAACTCCATTGTAAGCCCTCAATAGGACTGTTTGGAGTATACTTATATAAGACTACTGTGAATATGTAAAGCATCTGTGAGAATGGGAACGGCTAACTGGGTGTCATCAGGTGGTTTGTTACGGGATTGGTGGCCCTACAATCTGGCGACATTGTGTCCAAGGGACATTGGTTACTTGGTTGCAGCTGCAGCTGTCAGTTGGTGATAGGAAACTTGTTGAGATGTTCTCGGCTTGTCTGTCCTTATCAGTGGTCCCAGAGTGGAAAATTTCCAACTTGAATGTGACTTTCTATCAAATCAAGCTACTCAGTAAACTTCTAACACGTGCTATTTATTTATAGGTGCAAACCATCTGCAGATTTACATATGATTCATTATACATGCATCTAGGCACTGATATGCAATTCAATACATCACTGTTGTACAATAAATGGCATAGCATGATGAAGACAGATTGTCCTGTTTTTTCTGCCCTATTTTTACAAAAATATTCCCAATTATTGTTCAGACATCAACAAGTTCTGTACTAAAACCTAGACAGAGGTTTCATGTCTACTGTGCCAACATGCCTGAATATAACAATCTCAACACAACTGAATACTGTTGTGCCAACATGCCTGAATATAACAATCTCAACACAACTGAATACTGTTGTGCCAACATGCCTGAATATAACAATCTCAACACAACTGAATACTGTTGTGCCAACATGCCTGAATATAACAATCTCAACACAACTGAATACTGTTGTGTTAACATGCCTGAATATAACAATCTCAAAACAACTGAATACTGTTGTGCCAACATGCCTGAATATAACAATCTCAACACAACTGAATACTATTGTGCCAACATGCCTGAATATAACAATCTCAACACAACTGAATACTGTTGTGCCAACATGCCTGAATATAACAATCTCAACACGACTGAATACTGTTGTGCCAACATGCCTGAATATTACAATCTCAACACGACTGAATACTATTGTGCCAACGTGCCTGAATATTACAATCTCAACACGACTGAATACTGTTGTGCCAACGTTCCTGAATATTACAATCTCAACACGACTGAATACTGTTGTGCTAACATGCCTGAATATAACAATCTCAACACGACTGAATACTGTTGTGCCAACATGCCTGAATATTACAATCTCAGCACAACTGAATACTGTTGTGCTAAGATGCCTGAATATAACAATCTCAACACGACTGAATACTGTTGTGCCAACATGCCTGAATATTACAATCTCAACACGTCTTAATACTGTTGTGCCAACATGCCTGAATATTACAATCTCAACACGACTGAACACTGGTATGCCAACATGCCTGAATAAAATATTACAATTTTAACAGGACACTGGACAAACATTGACACAAACGCCAGTGTTACAGGCCAAGAACAGTACTAACTGGAAATAATCCTTTATCAAAAGTAGGACTATGACCCTAGATATGTATAACCCCAGACAAGAGGAATTCGTGACCGCTCATTGACTTTTGTTCTTTTTTTAAGAGTGTTAAATTAGACAGTCCAATTCATCAGGCCAGAGCAGCGTTATGTCAAATCAATCAAATAAAATTTTTTGTAACTCTACAATACATACATATCAAACTAAGATAAACCATATATAATAATGTAAAGAGAACAATAGGGGAAGAACATTATACAATGTTATACTCCCTAGTATATATTTCAATGCATATATCATAGTATTAAACATAAAAACAGTGTGCAGGTGTAGAAAAACAAATCGTGATTGTGAGACATGTTATATATTGACATCATTGTATAATATAAATTGCTTAAGTATACATTTGTAGTTCATCATTGAATAAGAAGTAAACTTGAGTCTTGTGTTAAAATAAATCCAAATTACAGTACCCTTAATTCTTACAGAACAAAGTCTTATTTCTAAAGTTTAGAAATTTTACATTTAACTTTGTTAACATGTTCAGCCCAATTAAGTTTGTTATCAATAGTAATGCCAAGAAATGTTGTAGAGGATACTTGTTTAATAGCATTATCATTAATTTCAAGTTTTGTCGGTTTGATAAGTTTTTTGTTGGATGTTCTAAATATCATGTATTGGGTCTTATCAATGTTTAGAGATAATTTGTTAGCATTTAACCAAGCTACACATTTTTTAGTTCAATATTCATTTTGTTAGCTATATCATCCAATTGAACACCCTGTATAAATACACTAGTGTCATTGGGAAATAATAAGGAGAAAAGAATATCTGAGACATTAGCAATATCATTGATATATAATAGAAACAGCAATGGCCCCAGTATGGAACCTTGAGGCACTCAAGTAATAGAGAGTTTAGTGGAGCTAGTGTTATTGCAATACACATATTGACTAATATTAGATAAATAACTTTTAATCCAGTCATTGGTTAAGCCACGTATACCATAACATTGGAGTTTTTGACACAGTATCTCATGGTCACCAGTATCAAATCCCTTCCACACGTTAGAGTCAGTTTCTACACACTAGAGTCAGTGTCTACACAGTAGAGTCAGTTTCTACATACTAGAGTCAGTTTCTACACACTAGAGTCAGTTTCTACACACTAGAGTCAGTTTCCACACACTAGAGTCAGTTTCTACACACTAGAGTCAGTTTCCACACACTAGAGTCTGTTTCTACACACTAGAGTCAGTTTCCACACACTAGAGTCAGTTTCCACACACTAGAGTCAGTTTCCTGCTGTAAATGTTTTTCTAGGCAGTTGAGGTGAGGGTGTGGTGAGGGGTGAGGTGAGGGGTGAGGTGAAAGAGAGCTTCATGATAGCTTCTTGAAATGGTTTGGGGTTTTTATTTTAGTAATCTTTCAAGGCGTTTAATCTGTGTAGTGATGCTGTAGTGCAGTAGTGCAGTAATACAATAGTGCAGTAGTGCAGTAATACAATAGTGCAGTAATACAATAGTGCAGTAGTGCAGTAATACAATAGTGCAGTAATACAATAGTGCAGTAATACAATAGTGCAGTAGTGCAGTAATACAATAGTGCAGTAGTGTGTGTACGGACGGATTACACATGGATGAATAATAATTTCATTCTTGATAAGCCAATATATGTGTGTGTGCGTGCGTGCGTATATGCATGCGTGCATGTATGTATATTCCTTGTCCATTTTCCATCTGGTTTTTTCCTTGTTAGCGTAGTTTTGTTAAATCGTAAAGCATATAAAAAAGTGGTATTACTGTATGCTTCATTTTAGAACATAGTTTTGACCAGAAACATCAAACTTTTTGTTTGGCCTAAAGTTTGTTGTATTAACCTCCAGCACAAGTTCTAGTAAGTCTGTCTGAGAAGCCTCTTGCCATGTTAGGCCCTGATTCCTGCAGAGGGGCATTGTAAACCCTGCAAAAACTGGCTGTCTTGGGCTCTCAGAACAAAGTCCAGTGCCTTGAGGGGTGGCAGAGTTGCCAACAAAGTGGGGTGATTCTAATCTGAGAACCCATCTGAGTTTTAACTTGAAGTTATCCTTTTGTGCTAAAAGTTAACTGTTTCTATGTCTGTGTAAAAAATATGTTCTTATATAACACTGTATCCAGTCCTTGGGTTTGTTCAAAGTGCTTTACACTTCACCCCTGGCAGACCTGTTCATTTACACTTCACCCTTTGGCAGACCTGTTCATTCCAAGGCCATCTCAACTTCTCCGGAAAGCTTTTAGCACCACTACATGAAGACTATTCGTTCAAATATTAAAAACAGTGGATGGTGATTGGTTCTGTAGTGTAACTTAATTTGGTTAAATTAGGGTGATAATAATAAGAATTATTAATTTAGTATTGTTTGATAATTACGTTATTGCTTGTTAGTTGCATTTATGATTTTAGCAAAAAGATTTTGCAAGAACGATATAAAACTGTGGAACTGTCCGTCATCAGATTGTCAGTCTAAACATCCATACAGTGAAGACCAAAACCAGATATTGCAATATCCCAGATTTTAGAGGTCAAAAAAGTGTTATTGTGCACATATTTTTTATTACACGTTATTTGTTTTAATTTAAAATGTGCATGTGACATTGGCAATACAACAATGTGACAGGTGTGTGTGGCAGGAGGTTAGATGTCGGATCGGAGGATTAAAGTAGATTAGCATGGTGTTGCCATACCAGGATACAGTATTATGTAATCCTATAGAGTCATTACAGAGTGAATACTGGTGAATATTTCTTTAATGATCAAGTTAGGAACAAAGAATATGGTGGCTGTTAAATGTTTGGTCAACTTTGGCAGGATGGATTATCTTTGAACTGAACATACCAGGCCTGCTAACGAGTCTTTCTTGCATTGCATCCATCGTTGCTTTCAAACTGTTGTATTGTTGAACATATTCATTACTGATGACATTTGTGTCTTGGTTCCAGCTGTCCTTTCTTTAGCAAATTATGTTACACTTGTATGATATTATTTTAAAATCTAATAAAAATTATCTGTTTTGTGTAATCAGCGTATGGTGCTTTGTATAGAAGAAACAGTTTACGTTCCTGAATCTGTGGACAGAAGACTTGGACGCAGTCTGCATATCATTGCGTGGTCCAAACCTGTTGTCCAGTCTTGGTCAGTTCTTGGTCAGTTGTTGTCCATTCTCACTTTAGGGAGAGGGAAGACTTTGGGATGCAGTTCAGCTTAACGGGAAGAATTATAAAAAGCCAGATGATGTAGGAATGGGGAGGAATGACTAACAAAGACAGCAGAAACAGTTAAACAGCGAAGCCCCATGAACAGGGGCAAACCACAGTTGAAAGGGACAGGGCAGAACATAGCTAAAAAGGGAAAAACTGCGTTAAGAGGGATGTGAGAAAGGCACAGGAGGAGTAAAAGTGGAGGGAGAGGGCTGCCAATAGGGAGCAGTGGAAGACAAGTGGGGGGAGAAGGCTGCTGACAGGGAGCAGTGGAAGACAAGTGAAGCGAGAAGGCTGCTGACAGGGAGCAGTGGACGACAAGTGGAGGGAGAAGGCTGCCGACAGGGAGCAGTGGAAGACGAGTGGAGGAAGTAGGCTGCCAATAGGGAGCAGTGGAAGACAAGTGGAGGGAGTAGGCTGCTGACAGGGAGCAGTGGAAGACAAGTGGAGGGAGAAGGC
Source organism: Lamellibrachia satsuma (assembly GCA_033239005.1). Taxonomy (NCBI): domain Eukaryota; kingdom Metazoa; phylum Annelida; class Polychaeta; order Sabellida; family Siboglinidae; genus Lamellibrachia; species Lamellibrachia satsuma. Next base: position 2,216,823 of record BSQZ01000033.1, read on the forward strand.
TGCCGACAGGGAGCAGTGGAAGACAAGTGGAGGGAGAAGGCTGCCAATAGGGAGCAGTGGAAGACAAGTGGAGGGAGAAGGCTGCTGACAGCGAGCAGTGGAAGACAAGTGGAGGGAGAAGGCTGCTGACAGGGAGCAGTGGACGACAAGTGGAGGGAGAAGGCTGCCGACAGGGAGCAGTGGAAGACAAGTGGAGGGAGAAGGCTGCTGATAGGGAGCAGTGGAAGACAAGTGGAGGGAGAAGGCTGCTGACAGGGAGCAGTGGAAGACAAGTGGAGGGAGAAGGCTGCTGACAGGGAGCAGTGGAAGACAAGTGGAGGGAGAAGGCTGCTGACAGGGAGCAGTGGAAGACAAGTGGAGGGAGAAGGCTGCTGACAGGGAGCAGTGGAAGACAAGTGGAGGGAGAAGGCTGCTGACAGGGAGCAGTGGAAGACAAGTGGAGGGAGAAGGCTGCTGACAGGGAGCAGTGGAAGAAGACAAGTGGAGGGAGAAGGCTGCCAATAGGGAGCAGTGGAAAACAAGTGGAGGGAGTAGGCTGCCGACGGGGAGCAGTGGAAGACAAGTGGAGGGAGAAGGCTGCCGACAGGGAGCAGTGGAAGACAAGTGGAGGGAGAAGGCTGCTGATGGGGAGCAGTGGAAGACAAGTGGAGGGAGAAGGCTGCTGACAGGGAGCAGTGGAAGACAAGTGGAGGGAGAAGGCTGCTGACAGGGAGCAGTGGAAGACAAGTGGAGGAAGTAGGCTGCTGACAGGGAGCAGTGGAAGACAAGTGGAGGGAGAAGGCTGCTGACAGGGAGCAGTGGAAGACAAGTGGAGGGAGAAGGCTGCCGACAGGGAGCAGTGGAAGACAAGTGGAGGGAGTAGGCTGCTGACAGGGAGCAGTGGAAGACAAGTGGAGGGAGAAGGCTGCTTACAGGGAGCAGTGGAAGACAAGTGGAGGGAGAAGGCTGCTGACAGGGAGCAGTGGAAGACAAGTGGAGGGAGAAGGCTGCTGACAGGGAGCAGTGGAAGACAAGTGGAGGGAGAAGGCTGCTGACAGGGAGCAGTGGAAGACAAGTGGAGGGAGAAGGCTGCCGACAGGGAGCAGTGGAAGACAAGTGGAGGGAGAAGGCTGCTGACAGGGAGCAGTGGAAGAAGACAAGTGGAGGGAGAAGGCTGCCGACAGGGAGCAGTGGAAGACAAGTGGAGAGGGAAGGCTAGCAATAGGGAGCAGTGGAAGACGAGTGGAGGGAGAAGGCTGCTGACAGGGAGCAGTGGAAGACAAGTGGAGAGGGAAGGCTGCCAATAGGGAGCAGTGAAAGACAAGTGGAGGGAGAAGGCTGCTGACAGGGAGCAGTGGAAGACAAGTGGAGGGAGAAGGCTGCTGACAGGGAGCAGTGGAAGAAGACAAGTGGAGGGAGAAGGCTGCCAATAGGGAGCAGTGGAAGACAAGTGGAGGGAGAAGGCTGCCGACAGGGAGCAGTGGAAGACAAGTGGAGGGAGTAGGCTGCTGACAGGGAGCAGTGGAAGACAAGTGGAGGGAGAAGGCTGCTGACAGGGAGCAGTGGAAGAAGACAAGTGGAAGGAGAAGGCTGCCAATAGGGAGCAGTGGAAGACAAGTGGAGGGAGAAGGCTGCTGACAGGGAGCAGTGGAAGAAGACAAGTGGAGGGAGAAGGCTGCCGACAGGGAGCAGTGGAAGACAAGTGGAGAGGGAAGGCTAGCAATAGGGAGCAGTGGAAGACGAGTGGAGGGAGAAGGCTGCTGACAGGGAGCAGTGGAAGGCAAGTGGAGAGGGAAGGCTGCCAATAGGGAGCAGTGGAAGACGAGTGGAGGGAGAAGGCTGCTGACAGGGAACAGTGGAAGACAAGTGGAGAGGGAAGGCTGCCAATAGGGAGCAGTGGAAGACGAGTGGAGGGAGAAGGCTGCTGACAGGGAGCAGTGGAAGAAGACAAGTGGAGGGACAGGGTTGCCAATAGGGAGCAGTGGAAGACAAGTGGAGGGAGAGGGCTGCCGATAAGTAGAGGGAGAAGGCTGCTGACAGTGAGCAGTGGAAAATGACAGCAACCAAAGCAGTGCAGCAGTACAAGAACTAGTTGGTTTCAGTCTGGAACTGGGACAAGCAACAACAAGGAAGCTCCACTGAAGTTGTTAGTTGGTACTTCATCTTGCCAGTAATTGTCATTTGGTCTTGACTTTGATAAATCCATTAATTCACCAAATTGACCACATAACAGTGTGTTGGGCAACATAACATATCAGATGGAAGGTAGTTGTACGTACCTTACTGTGTCTTCTGCCATGGTAGATGTTTGTCACTGAACTGCGTTATTTTGTCACAACTCCATGTCTTATAACACCCAGATAAATCTGGCTAAATCTGGTTGGTAGATGTGGGGCTGCCAAGTTGTACCCTTTGTGCACATATCTGTTTGTTTCTTGTTTCTGACATATTTCCCCACAGTGGAATTACCAGCGCTACAAATATAGCCAGAAAAATAGTTTTGGTGGCTTCAAGTTTTTCCTCATTTACTTTACTTCTTTTTTGTAGGACAATTTTACAGAGGGCTTCAAAATGTAATGTACAGTAGTACACACTGATTATAAAAAATAAGTTGAAAGTCATCTAGAAATGAGTGTGACTTTAGTAGAAAAAGTAGATTTTTGTGTTAGATGGTTGTTCTCCCCTAGCCCAGTTAAAAAGCCTCATTGCAGTTTGATGCGTAGCTTGTTTTATTTTGTTCAATTGGAGATGGAAAATCCAAATGTAAAATGATACTGTACACTAAATAAAACAGTAGATTTTGTATTTTGGTGATTTACAAATTATATTGCCAGTTTTGAGTCAGATGTTCTCACTGATTTTTGTATATTTATTTATTTTCCTTTCGCAGCCTCATAACATAAAACTTAAAGCTTTACATGGATGCACCCAGGGGCATGTTTGGGGGGCATGGGACCATGAACCCTCTTTGGCTTAATTTTTTTCCATATGTAACCTATTGTGCCACTACATGGTAGCATGATAAACTAATGGGTGCCTAAGCATGCCTACCCCCCGGCCTCCCCCTTGGCCTCCCCCATGGCCTCCCCCATGGCCTCCCCCTGGCCTCCCCCTTGGCCTCCCCATGGCCTCCCCATGGCCTCCCCCTTGGCCTCCCCCTTGGCCTCCCCCATGGCCTCCCCCCGGCCTCCCCCTTGGCCTCCCCCATGGCCTCCCCCTTGGCTTCCCCATGGCCTCCCCCTTGGCCTCCCCCATGGCCTCCCCCATGGCCTCCCCCTTGGCCTCCCCCTTGGCCTCCCCCATGGCCTCCACCATGGCCTCCCCCATGGCCTCCCCCTTGGCCTCCCCATGGCCTCCCCCTTGGCCTCCCCATGGCCTCCCCCTTGGCCTCCCCATGGCCTCCCCCATGGCCTCCCCATGGCCTCCCCCTTGGCCTCCGCTGTTGTGAGATCCACATTAAGTCACTGGATGTACTACTGCGTAGATAGCTTTGAATGTGGACTTTGTGAGATTGGACAGTAGACCCTGACTGGTTACAACTGGACAATACGACATGTCCAGTGGCTGATATAATTTCCAGTGGCAATCAGATGACCTGGGCACACCTTCGGCCTGTGAACAACACTGATAACGTAACGACACCCTATAGTGTGAGGGATATAGTCCAGGGTCACAGTTCACAGTGATAGGCTCCAGGCAGACGTCTGCTGTGGCTGTGACTGATGCAGGAACCTGTTCCTTCGTTTTCTCCTTGTCTTTGCAAGATCCATCTTTGCAATGCCAGTTTCTCTGTTTGGAGCGCCTTGAGTATGTAGGCATTGATGACGTGGCCTGCTGTTTGGAGCGCCTTGAGTGTGTAGGCATTGGTGACGTGGTCTGCTGTTTGGAGTGCCTTGAGTGTGCAGGCATTGGTGACGTGGCCTGCTGTTTGGAGCGCCTTGAGTGTGTAGGCATTGGTGATGTGGCCTGCTGTTTGGAGCACCTTGAGTGTGCAGGCATTGGTGATGTGGCCTGCTGTTTGGAGCGCCTTGAGTGTGTAGGCATTGGTGACGTGGCCTGCTGTTTGGAGTACCTTGAGTGTGTAGGCATTGGTGACGTGGCCTGCTGTTTGGAGTGCCTTGAGTGTGCAGGCGTTGGTGACGTATCCTGCTGTTTGGAGTACCTTGAGTGTGCAGGCGTTGGTGACGTATCCTGCTGTTTGGAGTACCTTGAGTGTGCAGGCGTTGGTGACGTGGCCTGCTGTTTGGAGTGCCTTGAGTGTGCAGGCATTGGTGACGTGGCCTGCTGTTTGGAGTACCTTGAGTGTGTAGGCATTGGTGACGTGGCCTGCTGTTTGGAGTGCCTTGAGTGTGCAGGCATTGGTGACGTATCCTGCTGTTTGGAGTGCCTTGAGTGTGCAGGCATTGGTGACGTATCCTGCTGTTTGGAGTACCTTGAGTGTGCAGGCGTTGGTGACGTGGCCTGCTGTTTGGAGTGCCTTGAGTGTGCAGGCATTGGTGACGTATCCTGCTGTTTGGAGCGCCTTGAGTGTACAGGCGTTGGTGACGTGGCCTGCTGTTTGGAGTGCCTTGAGTGTGTAGGCGTTGGTGACGTGGCCTGCTGTTTGGAGTGCCTTGAGTGTGCAGGCATTGGTGACGTATCCTGCTGTTTGGAGCGCCTTGAGTGTACAGGCGTTGGTGACGTGGCCTGCTGTTTGGAGCGCCTTGAGTGTGTAGGCGTTGGTGACGTGGCCTGCTGTTGGTGCCCTGGACCTCGCTGCCACAGTCCCCAATTAATGGCCCTTGTGTTCTGATCCTTTACTTTCATAAGCTTGAGTTTGACTCGCCACACAAAGCATTCTATTTGATGCCATCTATGGTAGATCGTTTTCATTAATTCCATTGTGTCCTCATACAAAGTAGCTGGCAGAATTAACTAAGCCATACCATGTACACTTCTGCCCTTTAACATGTAAACTGTGCATTGCTTCATGATATGTGATGTAGGTTAATTCACTAATATATTTTATTCATAGATTAATGTTAATTATAGTGTAAGACATCAAAATATATACCTTAATTTAAACAATAAGTGTGATTTGATACCCCAAATGCGTTGCGTGCTTTAACATGCGTTGGACACAGAAAACATACCCTTAAAATGTGTATTTTGTCTCTAGGATGCTATACTGGCAACGTATTGAGCCCCCCAGGTATCTAGTCCATCTGTAGTGTCCCTCCTGTACCAGTGATCAAGTGGTCAAATGCCACAGCAAATAACTGGTCAAAGATTGAGTAACAGTCTGACCTAGAAATAGTATTGGCACTTTGGTGGTCTATGGTAAAGGGCTTATATAAATAATATATATGTGTGTGTGTGTGTGTGTGTGTGTGTGTGTGTGTGTGTGTGTGTGTGTGTGTGTGTGTGTGTGTGTGTGTGTGTGTGTGTGTGTGTGTGTGTGTGTGTGTGTGTGTGTGTGTGTGTGTGTGTGTGTGTGTGTGTGTGTGTGTGTGTGTGTGTGTGTGTGTGTGTGTGTGTGTGTGTGTGTGTGTGTGTGTGTGTGTGTGTGTGTGTGTGTGTGTGTGTGTGTGTGTGTGTGTGTGTGTGTGTGTGTGTGTGTGTGTGTGTGTGTGTGTGTGTGTGTGTGTGTGTGTGTGTGTGTGTGTGTGTGTGTGTGTGTGTGTGTGTGTGTGTGTGTGTGTGTGTGTGTGTGTGTGTGTGTGTGTGTGTGTGTGTGTGTGTGTGTGTGTGTGTGTGTGTGTGTGTGTGTGTGTGTGTGTGTGTGTGTGTGTGTGTGTGTGTGTGTGTGTGTGTGTGTGTGTGTGTGTGTGTGTGTGTGTGTGTGTGTGTGTGTGTGTGTGTGTGTGTGCAGTGAATTGAAAGCTAATTATTGCAACATTTCAACCGGGATAAATCTCAAAGAAAAATACATTTTCATTTTATTATAATCAAAGTGGACCCCTAACCCACCCACATACCACATACATTTTTTATTATAGGATTTTTTATATCTACAAAGCCCCTTAGAGTGAACAGCATTTTATAGAGACAAATGTTGGAATCAATGGCTTTTAATGTCTCACCTGAAAGACACAAGCAAAGTAGGGTGAATGAAATTGCCTAAGTTTTGAAGCAACAGCAAGTGGACATGAAACCTGGTTTTCTTGATTGACAGTCCTCAACTCTGACCTCTGAGCCACTGCACCCACTGTTAGATTGTATCAGATATCTTTCTTTCTATCTTTCAGAGTTTTAAAATTTCATGTTCACTTATAAAATAATATTTGGGATCGAACACAAATATAAAAAATAGCTGTTGCAATGTTGTGTGCACAAGCTTACCAATGTTGTGTGCACAAACTTACCAATGTTGTATGCACAAACTTACCAATGTTGTGTGCACAAACTTACTAATGTTGTATACACAAACTTACCAATGTTGTGTGCACAAACTTACCAATGTTGTGTGCACAAACGTACTAATGTTGTTAGCATCACCAGTTATCTTTATATTGAGGTTGTAATTAAATATATATCTTAGATGTATAAAACATGTATAGACACATTGAAATATTTACTAGAAAGTTTAATACTAAAAGTTTAAATTCACAATTTCTTGGCAGCCTTGGGACACTTTGCTATGGTTATTACAAAAACTGGGGGGTTCACTCAATACACTGCCAGTATACCATCTTTGAGAATTTAACCCCTCCCCCAACATGTTTTAGACTTCTACCAAAAAGATACCCTTTTCATGATGAGCGGATTGAAATACACACCCTTTTCATTGGACAGGAGTTAAATGCCAGATGCAAAATTATACCCTTTTTAAATTGTTGGAGGCAAACCACATACACACCCTTTAACATGTAACACATGCGTTGTTTCATGATATGTGCTTTAGATTAATTCACTAACATATTTTATTCATTGATTAATGCTAATTAAAGTTTGAAACGTCAGAATGTAGACCCCTATTTATATAATAAGTGTGTGATTTGCTACCCTAAATGCCTTACGTGCGTTAACATGCGTTGGACACAGAAAACACACCCATAGAATGTGGAATTTGTCTCAAGGATGGCATCCCCCCGAGTCTAGTCCATCTGTAGTGTCCCTCCTGTACCAGTGGTCAAGTGGTCAAGTGCTAGAGCAAATAATTGGTCAAAGATTGAGTAATAGTCTGACCTAGACATGATTTGGCAATCTATGGTAAGGGGCTTTGCATATCAATAAATTCCAATAACCCAAACATAATTTGGATAAGATTGACCCCCACCGACCCACCCTGTCCAAACACCAAATAAATTGGAGGAACTGTACATGCATTGCCAATGCAGTGAATTGAAAGCTGGTTATTGCTAAATTTTAATCGAAGTGTTTGTTTATATGGCTTGTTAAAGGTACATTTTTATATACCTGGTATGGTTTGTTAATATAAACAACTAATTAAATGTTCTCCAGTTATGTGAGATGGAATTATTGTATATAAGTGGTGACAGTTATGTTGAGATACATACTGAAGAGTAATTGCTAAACTTCAAGAAAGCTGTCAGTTATTTATAACTTGTTAATGGGAGGACCAGTTAATTGTACAGCCGTACATGAGACAGGCAACAAACTGGCATTTGTATCACACGTTATTTACTGAAAGATGTATGAATTTCGACCAATTAACAAATTAACATGCATTTTTTTAGATTTTAAGCTGCAAAAACCCAGGGTTTTTGCTGGAATATTGGTTTTTGCTACCTTAATTGTAATCTGTGAATGCCCTGATTGTTTGACGCTGCTCTAGACCATGTTTAATTGTTTGTAGATGCAACAGAACGCCCTTTGGATACCCCACTGATAACAAACAAAATTGTCTACTTGGGTGTACTGCCATAAGATATATGGGTCATTACTTGGGTGTACTGCCATAAGATATATGGGTCATTACTTGGGTGTACTGCCATAAGATATATGGGTCATTACTTGGGTGTACTGCCATAAGATATATGGGTCATTACTTGGGTGTACTGCCATAAGATATATGGGTCATTACTTGGGTGTACTGCCATAAGATATATGGGTCATTACTTGGGTGTACTGCCATAAGAGATATGGGTCATTCCTTGTCAGATCAACTAATTTTTAGGAAATTAGAAACAAAACAATTTCAGAGGTCATAGTAAGAAATTAAATAAATAGCAGTGCAGGAAGTTATGCAGACCGCGATCCTTCAGTCAGAGAGTGGTAGATGTTTCAAATTCCTTGCCTGACTTTATTGTATCTGCAAGCTCTAATAACATTTTTAATAGAATTGATAAAGACTGGTATAAGATATGGGCTAGCTATAATTAGACTAATTAACAGCCTTGCAAGTGCCCAGTATTTGTGTTACATGCAAATTGTGTCTGTAATGCTCTGTAATTTGAACAAAGGTTAAGCGCCCAAACTTGCACACGTTATTTTGACCTGTTTTCATGTGCCTCTAACTTGATAAGTTTATAAGCTACAATTCTGAAATTTGCTGAATATATAGACATATTATCTGTGCAAAATTCAAGAATGATAAGACAAAGGACAGTGGGTATATTGGGTGCAGGACAATTGGTATATCGAGTGCAAGACAATGGGTATACCTGGTGCAGGACAATGGGTATACCAATTTAGCACTTCCAAAAGTGATTTCAGCAGTCTGTATTTCATTGTTGTGTTACAGTAAATGTCCAAATTGCTATATCTGTTGTCAGGGACACTGGCAATAATCTTTTAGTTCAGCTGGCGAATGAAAGGAATAAAAACTAATTAATAATTAATTACACAAAGCTGCTACATAATAATTGTTCAGCATTCCACAGTCACACTGCACTAATGTGAATACAACGGAACACTGACGGTTTTGTTTCAGACTTACAGACATTGTTCCAATGGTCTATGAAAGGCATTCTGCTGTTGGCACTGGTAGCGGTGCTGGCCCACTTGCTAGAGTCGTGGAGCACCAGACTGTGCAACTCCAGGGGCACCACACAGGGTGAGCTCTCTCACTTGTCCACATCTCTCTCTCCTTGTCTCTTCGTCTGTTGCTCTTCCTCTAGCTAATGTTGTGTTTCAACCACAACTATTCAAGTTGTGGTTAAAAACAATCTAAGTATTGCACACCTGACACATTTCTATACTATAAAGTAGTTTGTGACTGTCTGTCTGTCTGCCTGTCTGTCTGTCCCTTCATACTCCGTCAGTTTTGCATGTATATGGCCGACACTTTTTAGGCCTGCTCGGGTGTCCATTGGGATGGTTTGTACATTAAAAAAATTTTTTATTCCCCATCGGTCGGATCTTATGAAGGAACTTATGTGGACATTTTACATAGATTACATTACTCAAAACAATAGTAGGTCATAGTTACGAACAATTGTTCACGACGCAAACATCCACATAAGTTCCTTCGTACGGTACAAATACTTCATGAAACCAACAGTGATACATGTTTTTGGGGCACGAAGTTGTCATTTCCAGTGGCAAAACTTGATTGTGTAGCATAAGGAGCATCTGCTGTCGCTGCCTTTTCTCCCTCGCAACGCCAGGTAACTTGTTTATTATATGATAATGTTTCCAGTATGCAAGGCTTGATTGCCATATCTGTTTACACTTTTATGTCAAAACAACCAATAATATCTATCAAATAAACATGTAATTTCATATCTAGCTAAACCATATGCAGGTAAACCTGATATTTAGATGTATCATATTGTTTTGTATTAATTAATACTATATATTATATGTGTGTGTGTTTAATAAAAAATTACTATGTAGAATCTACAATTAATGAGGACCGACTGAAACAACAAGAACAATTGGAGAGAACTAGAATACAGAAAGAACACGAGAAGAAGGTATTTAGAAAGTTTAGAAGATCATTGTAACTTTTTAGTGTTATTATTTAGGTTCCGGTTACATTACCTCAGATAATAACATTTCAGTTTACAGTGCTAACCTATTAATTTTTCATATCATTGGTGTGCATTGAAGCATCATTTTACTCTTAGATGATATGCATACCTATTATTACATTCTTCATGGGAAAACCACGTTCGAGAACAGAGAATAATTTTTTTTACAGGTCCCGCAAATTTTAAATCACACTGTACTTCAATGGAAACAGGACAAATAAATGCCAAAGTTCACCCCAAATTTAAATCTGCCATTTACAATTAATGAAAATGTTACGCTTTGCTCTCATCAAGGAAACGATTAATTAATGTTGACCAGTATTTCCACGCCATGTTTACGACTTGGAATAAATGCATGTTGTACTGTGTATTGTTATACGTGGCATAGGCAGAAGCCTACACGGAAAGAATATTGAAGCCGCGCCGCGATGCAAAGAGAGAGGAACAGGAACAGAAGCTGACCAGATTCTCCGGTCCTGCCTGGAAGGGGGCAGCACAAGCACTCGGGGTAGGTACCGTGTTGTCCACTTTGATATTTACCAGACCTACAACATGGATTACCCATATATAGTAAGGATTATTAGGAGGTATTATTAGGAGTTATTATTAGGAGGTATTATTAGGAGGTATATGGCCATGTTCCATTTAGGTATATTTTGTAGACTTATAGATGGCAACACTTGGAAAAATTGGAATGATATAGGCTGATTAACCAGTGAAAAATTATATATAGACTTTATACGGAATTTCAAGTCACAAATACGGATTTCAATAAAATATGTGGCAGGCTAAAACGTATTTGGATGGCCAAGATGCTAAAATAGATATAGTTTATACTATAAAGTTATTTCTCTATAAAAACAGTGAAACTGTGTAGCTATAAGTGGATTGATAATGGTCAGTACGTCTCAGGGTGCCGACCACAAGGGAGGAACAAGGACCAGAGATGGATCATCCCACGAGGCTGCCCTATTGCAACAACTGCCCGAGGAAAGCATTAGCCCCCCACGGCCCATAGCCCCACAACCTCGACAGAAGACAGCAGCTCCGAAGGTGATTGGCCAGCAGCGGCTACATAAACAAATCTTGGAAGTAAAGTACAGGGAAAAGTCATGAAGTCACAAATCAAAACATGAAAATAAAATCACAGAAATAAAGACAGCTGTTGATAAAGTATGAAGTCATGATACTGCGGTGGCCACTAGATCTATTAGTTAGTGTAACTAACCAGCTGTAATTCTGATAAATAATACAATTCATGTTCAGATGTTTTTATTTCAACATGGTTAACATGTAGATAATTAGCAGAAAATGGCATAAAATACAGGTAGATAATCGATAATATGAGATAGGATGTGAAACTAAATACTCTTTATCCCGCTAGCTGATCGTTCTCCCGGAAGAGCCAGAAGAGGGAGCTACTGGTGCTGTGTCGGTTGTGCTGAGGACATTTCAAGGACGAAGACACACGAGACGCTTCAAGACATCCGACACAGTGCAGGTGTGTACGGCAATATATACTGTCATTAGATACACACACACCAGGTTCCAGAAAACATCAATGGGTAGATTTGTTTCTGATGGTGCGCCAGGTGCAGTCATATATTTGTGACGGTGCGCTAATCTGTGTGGTACAGTCATGTTTCTGACGGTGCACTAATCTCTGTGGTACAGTCATGTTTCTGACGGTGCGCTAATCTGTGTGGTGCAGTCATGTTTCTGACGGTGCGCTAATCTGTGTGGTGCAGTCATGTTTCTGACGGTGCGCTAATCTGTGTGGTGCAGTCATGTTTCTGACGGTGCGCTAATCTGTGTGGTGCAGTCATGTTTCTGACAGTGCGCTAATCTGTGTGGTGCAGTCATGTTTCTGACGGTGCGCTAATCTGTGTGGTGCAGTCATGTTTCTGACGGTGCGCTAATCTGTGTGGTGCAGTCATGTTTCTGACGGTGCGCTAATCTCTGTGGTGCAGTCATGTTTCTGACGGTGCGCTAATCTGTGTGGTGCAGTCATGTTTCTGACGGTGGGCTAATCTCTGTGGTGCAGTCATGTTTCTGACGGTGCGCTAATCTGTGTGGTGCAGTCATGTTTCTGACAGTGCGCTAATCTCTGTGGTGCAATCATGTTTCTGACGGTGCGCTAATCTCTGTGGTGCAGTCATGTTTCTGACGGTGCGCTAATCTCTGTGGTGCAGTCATGTTTCTGACGGTGCGCTAATCTGTGTGGTGCAGTCATGTTTCTGACGGTGCGCTAATCTGTGTGGTGCAGTCATGTTTCTGACGGTGCGCTAATCTCTGTGGTGCAGTCATGTTTCTGACGGTGCGCTAATCTCTGTGGTGCAGTCATATGTTTCTGGTGAAGCTCCACACCGTTGTCCCTGGCGCCAGTAGGAGCATCGATTACACCAACATGGCATTTGGCGATGATTGGTTGGGTAAACTATGAATGGAAAGTCTCATCTGCCGTATCGTTTAATTAAAACAATAATATAATCATTTTTATTAGTTTTTGTGAAATCATTGGACAAACTATTAATTACTTTTGACTGGATCAAAGAGCCAATGTAATCTACCAAAGAGCCAATGTAATCTGCCAAAGAGCCAATGTAATCCACCAAAGAGCCAATATAATCTGCCAAAGAGCCAATGTAATCCACTAAAGAGCCAATGTAATCCACCAAAAAGCCATGTAATTCACCAATGTAATCCGTATATATATATATATATATATATACTATGATGTAAAGCTTTCAAAAGTTATCCGATCTAACAATCAGAAATCAGTGTGCATGTGCGTGTTTGTGTGAGAGTGTGTGTTCTACATGTGTGCACAATATCCATGTATCTATCTTATGTGCATTTTGAGTATTGTCTTTAGTTGCGCATGCATATGTAATATGAATTTTGATATTTATTTGTAAGATTATACTTTGCATAGTTTACAAAACCTCGTAGACTATGCGTATAGAATTGATCTTTCACAACTTGGGGGGTATCGTTTAATGTTATTGGTAGTGTTTTAGAGATCGCTTTGCAAATTAATGTTTAATACCAACAATGTGAATTTCATGTTGTCTGTGCGTGTATTGTGATTATATATGTTTATGTTTGTAATTAACTGCCAATGTTGTACGTAGGCAGGTAATTTATTATGTACGAATTTACAATAAATTTAAGTTCTTGCAATGTTTGCATATCTTTGACAGTTAAAATATTCAGTTTTAAATAGTGGTGAAGTGTGTTCATTATATTTGCTCTGTGTAATTATCTGTATTGCCTTTCTTTGAAGCTTATTTACTCTTTCACATTGAAACCCCCATATTGTCAAGCAGTAATTTATTTGTGGCACAAGTAAAGTATTATAAAGCATGATTTTATTTCTCAAAGGCAGTAATTGTTTAAGTCTGTTTAGTATCCCGATTCTCACGCATTTATTTGATATATGTTCAGAGCGTTTCTTCCAATTTAAATGTATATCCAAAGTCAGTCATACAAAATTTAATTCGTTAACGTTTTCTATGATATTACTGATTTTAGGAGTGGTGCTTTTACATATTTTCTATGCATGTGGAAGACCATAAATTTAGATTTACCGGTAGCTATGTTAAACAATCAAAACAATTTCTTTCAATTATTTTAGTAAAAGTAGTAAACACTCTTTTATTAAACCAGCTGCACATATTACTTCAATTATTCACACACGCATGCACGCACGCACGCACGCACGCACGCACGCACGCACGCACACACACACACACACTACATATTTGAATATCAACAAACATGATTCATCATTATCAAATGAGAGAGTTGTAACTGTCCAGTCAATGATATACATGATTCATTATTATCAAATGAGGAGACAGGGATATAGCTGTCTGGGGTTTATGCACGAGTTACTTCAGAATGTTGTATTGAGTGAGCGAAGCCCATTTTAATTCATTATTTAATGTGCATGCGTAAAAGTGCGATACCGGTTTTTATTACAGTATATCACGCAGGACAACATATACTACTGTAGACAGCTGTTATCAGTAGCAATTACCCATGTAATAAAACGTCTTACTAAGTTAGTCATGCAGGACAACATATACTACTGTGGACAGCGTGTTATCAGTAGCAATTACCCATGTAATAAAACGTCTTACTAAGTTAGTCATGCACGACAACATATACTACTGTGGACAGCGTGTTATCAGTAGCAATTACCCATGTAATAAAACGTCTTACTAAGTTAGTCATGCAGGACAACATATACTACTGTAGACAGCGTGTTATCAGTAGCAATTACCCATGTAATAAAACGTCTTACTAAGTTAGTCATGCAGGACAACATATACTACTGTAGACAGCGTGTTATCAGTAGAAATTACCCATGTAATAAAACGTCTTACTAAGTTAGGCATGCAGGACAACATATACTACTGTAGACAGCTGTTATCAGTAGCAATTACCCAAGTAATAAAACGTCTTACTAAGTTAGTCATGCAGGACAACATATACTACTGTAGACAGCGTGTTATCAGTAGCAATTACCCATGTAATAAAACCTCTTACTAAGTTAGTCATGCAGGACAACATATACTACTGTAGACAGCGTGTTATCAGTAGCAATTACCCATGTAATAAAACCTCTTACTAAGTTAGTCATGCAGGACAACATATACTACTGTAGACAGCGTGTTATCAGTAGCAATTACCCATGTAATAAAACGTCTTACTAAGTTAGTCATGCAGGACAACATATACTACTGTAGACAGCGTGTTATCAGTAGCAATTACCCATGTAATAAAACGTCTTACTAAGTTAGTCATGCAGGACAACATATACTACTGTAGACAGCGTGTTATCAGTAGCAATTACCCATGTAATAAAACCTCTTACTAAGTTAGTCATGCAGGACAACATATACTACTGTAGACAGCGTGTTATCAGTAGCAATTACCCATGTAATAAAACCTCTTACTAAGTTAGTCACTTTGCAGACACTGTTGGACTACATGACGACCGTCGGCTACCATCAGAAGGTGTATACTCTGATGAAATCCTTCCCGCGGCACAACCTGTCTGATGACTTGTCACACACGCTGGACGAGCTCGGTCTCACAAGCTCCCTCGTCTTGAATGTTGAGGAGAGGGACAAGTCACTGTGTCAAGACTGACCTTTAAACAGACCCTGATAAAGTGCCATCAAGGCAAAACTAACTTGCTACATTTTACTCATCCTGCATTTAGAGTTGTCTACATGCCTACGTGCCAGATATTGCCTTTGGTGACTGTAACATTTGAAATACCAAAATGTTTTCTACCAAACAATTTTTATACAGTGATAAGCAACAAATTGAAAACCTTATAGAAAGTTTCCCAGAATAATTTCAGCAGCATTTCTGGGTGTGATCACTGTGATGTCAGCCAACATTACAAATTACTAGGCTGAAGTTACTGATACCTGGTAGACTGTTTTCTCATGTTTCAGTTCAGTAAATTGACTGTACTTTGTTTATGCCTGATTTTGCAGTAGACATGTGTGGCCTTTGCTGTATACATTTGTTGTTATATTTATTTATGAACCTATCTAATGTTGCTGGTTTTGTTTTGTTATATTATAATTTGTTTTGAACACACAGAAGTATGTTGTCTCATTATATGGAGTGCACATATCCAGTCATAATGTCTACTGAAGTATTTAGAATCTCATCATGTGCAGTGCACATAACCACAGTCATAATGTCTACTACACTAGTTAGTATCTCATTATGTGGAGTGCACATAACCAGTCAATGTCTACTACACTAGTTAGTATCTCATTATGTGGAGTGCACATATCCATAGTTATGTCTACTGAAGTAGTTAGTATCTCATCATGTGGAGTGCACATAACCACAGTCATAATGTCTACTACACTAGTTAGTATCTCATTATGTGGAGTGCACATATCCAGTCATAATGTATACTGAAGTAGTTAGCATGACATTCAGTACATTGAACACATGTATTGATTTTAAAGTTTTATGGAATTGTTTATTTCATCACCTTTCAACATTATTTGGAGCATTGTTTGCAGTGTGACAACAAACACCATTCAGCACCACAGTGACAGAGCACTGAGTTCTTGAAAGAGATAAGAACGTGACAAATTCTCTTGCCCCTGTTGGCTTTGCCTGACCAATATTTGGCCCAATCGCAAGGCGTGATTTGTTGAACATGTTCTTGCTTCCCATTCTGTGGCAGATCTGGGGCAGTCGGTGATCCAGTCTGGTGAAGACAAAAATAACACATTGTTTACTGTGTTTACATAACAGATTCACTGGGGTTTCCATTTCTTATGTCTCCAAATGTCTACAAATCGTATATTAACTTTAACCTGTTTTGGACAGGTAGAAAGCATACATGACTGAATTTGGTCAACAAATTAATTATGTGTGCAACTTTGGTAGATCGTCAGCAGATAAGTTATGTGTACAAGTTGAAGCAACTATAACTTTGCACCATTGCAATGATTGATTCACTGGAATATTTGGTCTCCTTTATGGTGTTTACAGGCATAAAACGCTGGAGGCAAACTGTGAATGTCTTTAACCAAAAAAACAGTTGCACCTCACACAGTGATAATATAATGGAAATATATGTCACCTTTGTATGTTTTGAAATATAAAATGCAAGAAAAACCGTTTGTATGTTAGTCAAAGTTTTTACCGAGGAACATGTTATTGTAAAGATATTTTAGTACTTTCATGAGTAAAACAGATACAAAGACATTTACCTCAATGTAATTGACAAGCATCTCTTCAAGGGATTCACTTCTGACCTATCGAGGGACAGTTTGGGTTGAAAAGCAAAATGGGACAAGAGAAGAGGCTGGAGACATGACATTTCTCATTACTGTAAAATTGCACAGTGAATGTAGCACTATGACAGGTGACAGGAATGGAGTCATCGCCAATAAGAACCTCAGCTGCCTATACACTAGAGCCCCTGCTGCATATACACTAGAGCCCCTGCTGTCTATACACTAGAGCCCCAGTTGCCTATACACTAGAGCCCCTGCTGTCTATACACTAGAGCCCCTGCTGACTATACACTAGAGCCCCTGCTGTCTATACACTAGAGCCCCTGTTGCCTATACACTAGAGCCCCTGCTGTCTATACACTAGAGCCCCTGCTGTCTATACACTAGAGCCCCTGCTGTCTATACACTAGAGCCCCTGTTGCCTATACACTAGAGCCCCTGCTGTCTATACACTAGAGCCCCTGCTGCATATATACTAGAGCCCATGCTGCCTATACACTAGAGCCCCTGCTTCCTATACACTAGAGCCCCTGCTTCCTATACACTAGAGCCCCTGCTTCCTATACACTAGAGCCCCTGCTGTCTATACACTAGAGCTCCTGCTGCCTATACACTAGAGCCCATGCTGCCTGTACACTAGAGCCCCTGCTGTCTATACACTAGTGCCCCTGCTGCCTATATACTAGAGCCCCTGCTGCCTATACACTAGAGCTCCTGCTGCCTATACACTAGAGCCCCTGCTGCCTATACACTAGAGCCCCTGCTGTCTATACACTAGTGCCCATGCTGCCTATATACTAGAGCCCATGCTGCCTATACACTAGAGCCTCTGCTGCCTATACACTAGAGCCCCTGCTGTCTATACACTAGAGCCCCTGCTGTCTATACACTAGAGCCCCTGTTGCCTATACACTAGAGCCCCTGCTGTCTATACACTAGAGCCCCTGCTGTCTATACACTAGAGCCCCTGCTGTCTATACACTAGAGCCCCTGTTGCCTATACACTAGAGCCCCTGCTGTCTATACACTAGAGCCCCTGCTGTCTATACACTAGAGCCCCTGCTGCATATATACTAGAACCCATGCTGCCTATACACTAGAGCCCCTGCTTCCTATACACTAGAGCCCCTGCTTCCTATACACTAGAGCCCCTGCTTCCTATACACTAGTGCCCCTGCTGTCTATACACTAGAGCCCCTGCTGTCTATACACTAGAGCTCCTGGTGCCTATACACTAGAGCCCATGCTGCCTATACACTAGAGCCCCTGCTGTCTATACACTAGTGCCCCTGCTGCCTATATACTAGAGCCCCTGCTGCCTATACACTAGAGCTCCTGCTGCCTATACACTAGAGCCCCTGCTGCCTATACACTAGAACCCCTGCTGTCTATACACTAGTGCCCATGCTGCCTATATACTAGAGCCCATGCTGCCTATACACTAGAGCCCCTGCTTCCTATACACTAGAGCCCCTGCTGTCTATACACTAGAGCTCGTGCTGCCTATTCACTAGAGCCCCTGCTGTCTATACACTAGAGCTCCTGCTGCCTACTCACTAGAGCCCATGCTGCCTATACATTAGAGCCCCTGCTGCCTATACATTAGAGCCCCTGCTGTCTATACACTAGAGCCCCTACTGTCTATACACTAGAGCCCATGCTGCCTATATACTAGAGCCCATGCTGTCTATACACTAGAGCCCCTGCTATCTATACACTAGAGCTCCTGTTGCCTATTCACTAGAGCCCCTGCTGCCTATACATTAGAGCCCATGCTGCTTATACACTAGAACCCCTGCTGTCTATACACTAGAACCCGTGCTGTCTGTACACTAGAGCCCCTGCTGTCTATACACTAGAGCCCCTGGTGTCTATACACTAGAGCTCCTGCTGCCTATACACTAGAACCCCTACTGCCTATACATTGTAACCCCTGCTGCCTATACACTAGAACCCCTGCTGCATATACACTAGAATCCCTGCTGCCTATACACTAGAACCCCTGCTGCCTATACACTAGAACCCCTGCTGTCTATACACTAGAGCCCCTGCTGCCTATACACTAGAACCCCTGCTGCCTATACACTAGAACCCCTGCTGCCTATACACTGTAACCCCTGCTGCCTATACACTAGAACCCCTGTTGCATATACACTAGAATCCCTGCTGCCTATACACTAGAGCCCCTGCTGCCTATACATTGTAACCCCTGCTGCCTATACACTAGAACCCCTGCTGCATATACACTAGAATCCCTGCTGCCTATACACTAGAGCCCCTGCTGCCTATACACTAGAACCCCTGCTGCCTATACACTAAAACCCCTGCTGCCTATACACTGTAACCCCTGCTGCCTATACACTAGAACCCCTGTTGCATATACACTAGAATCCCTGCTGCCTATACACTAGAATCCCTGCTGCGTATACACTAGAGCCCCTGCTTAATATACGCTAGAATCCCTGCTGCCTATACACTAGAACCCCTGCTACCTATACACTAGAGCCCACTCACATGGCCATGCACTGAACCTAATGTGCAGGAAGCATAACACGTGCAAGGGTATTACAGATGTCTTGGATACGATCTATGAAATTATCAAACAGGTCAAAAATTCCAAATCGTCCAGAAGACGGGTCCCATAGAAGTTGTTCACAATACTTTTCCATCCAATACTTCTCCATCCAATACTTTTCCATCCAATACTTCTCCATCGCAATACTTCTCCATCGCAATAGTTCTCTCCATCCTGTAGTAATACTGACCTATCCCGAATTCAGAAGCAAGTATTTCTGGATAGATTAAGTTTGGTTTCCATGGTTTTCTCTATCCATGCTTTTGTTGCCAAGTAAGCAGCCCTCTGGTCGCTTCCATACTGCTAGGACAGTGACCTCCTCTAGAGGGAGGCAAAGAAGGACACAATCAACAAGCAGCAGCAACAAACGACAATGCACTCAGAAATAGGACAGTGTCCGTGAGGGGGTCTTGATAGCATAATCACGACTGTTGACGCATTGCAAGAACTCTGGACTTGAATTGTCGACAGCTGTACCGACACAGACAAAGGCATCTATTCGAGGGGTGCGGACTCGCGTGAAACGTATTATCTTCTTCGTCGGATTAGCGTTTGCTGTCCAATGCTGATAGTCGGTGAGTATGCATCACCCCTGACCGTATAACTGTCAACAGCCGATGCACCCACAAATGCTGACATGATCGTCAAGAATCTTCGCTGCAAGCGAAGTAATGACGAACTTGGCCTATTCTTGAAGAAGGCTGTGTCCCTTGTGAGTACTAAATGAGATGAGCTTGCCCTTCAGCGACTGAGGACATCCCCGGTTAGGCTGGACGTGGATTCACGTTCACCAGAACGTCCCACCACTCCAGGGGATATGCACACAAAAAAGTTACACGAAGCTCAATACCTTACAATCATGCCAGTCACCGACAGGATCGAGCAAGCAAAGCAGACATCAAAATAATGACGTCTACATTGTGAGTGGCAGCTCCGCGGAACTGTAAGAGAGCGGCATTGTGAATTAGACTTTGAGCAAGTTACCACATTCTACGTTAGCCAGCAACAATGTACACAGTCACAGGTCGTCGAATTTCCGGAGCGCCACAACGTCTCGGTCGCCGTAATAGAAACACAAACTGTCTATGTCATCTGTGACTGTGTCGATGAATCTACCGCGTCAATGGGTCTCTAATATATTGTTTATTCGGCTACAGCCGACACTAATGTATAGTTGGGTGCGACGCCACATTGGAGACAGGTCATCTACACGGAATTTGTGGTGCTTGATTTATGACGCATCGCTCCCTTATTATATATAACAGTACAGCAATCTGTGACGTATTTTTGCGGATTGTTGACATGCGGTAATTATAGGCGTAATGATGGATTTTTGGGAGAAATACGACCGTATTTATACGGATTTGTTACAAATTTATGAAAAAATCTCCAGTGTGCTTATTTTCAGCACAAAAATATAAAATAATTCAATAAAATGAGCTTCAAAATGATGCAGATGATTGGGCAATCTGGTTTTCGAATCCTTCCGTAGAAGCGCGCGCCACAGACTGCGCGCCACAGATTCCTGTGGGTATGAAAGTGACGCTACACGGTGGACTGACTGTTCACCAGTCTAATAGTTAAGCAACTTTCCAAACTCCCCACAAGTGGCGCTACTAACCATTTCACCTCTGCCAAAACTTACATTTGATATGCAGTTTATGTGTAATCCCGGGGGGTGGTTCGGTCCAGCGCTACGGCACGTTACATTGGGTGGGGGTAATTTTTTAATGACCCCATTGATAATTTAAATAGTGATTCCGCGTTATTGTCATGATTTAAAACTACACTCATCAGGCCGTCCTCAGTGTTCTGAAAGGGGGTCGAGCAAGAGATCTCTTGGATGATTTCTGGTTGTGGAGGAGGACGCGATGGACGGGACATCTTGGTGAGGAGAAGCATGGAGGTGGCAGAGGTTGTGGAGGAGGACGCGATGGACGGGACATCGTGGTGAGGAGAGACACGGAGGTGGCAGAGGTTGTGTAGGAGGACGCGATGGACAGGACATCTTGGTGAGGATAGACACGGAGGTGACAGAGGTTGTGTAGGAGGACGCGATGGACGGGACATCGTGGTGAGGAGAGACACGGAGGTGACAGAGGTTGTGTAGGAGAACGCGATGGACGGGACATCGTGGTGAGGAGAGACACGGAGGTGACAGAGGTTGTGTAGGAGGACGCGATGGACGGGACATCGTGGTGAGGAGAGACACGGAGGTGACAGAGGCTGTGTAGGAGGACGCGATGGACGGGACATCGTGGTGAGGAGAGCACGGAGGTGACAGAGGCTGTGTAGGAGGACGCGATGGATGGGACATCGTGGTGAGGAGAGACACGGAGGTGGCAGAGGTTGTGTAGGAGGACGCGATGGATGGGACACCGTGGTGAGGAGAGACACGGAGG
Organism: Lamellibrachia satsuma; assembly: GCA_033239005.1. Taxonomy (NCBI): domain Eukaryota; kingdom Metazoa; phylum Annelida; class Polychaeta; order Sabellida; family Siboglinidae; genus Lamellibrachia; species Lamellibrachia satsuma. The sequence continues at coordinate 2,238,484 of BSQZ01000033.1, forward strand.
TGACAGAGGTTGTGTAGGAGGACGCGATGGACGGGGCATCGTGGTGAGGAGAGACGCGGATGTGGCAGAGGTTGTGTAGGAGGACGCGATGGACGGGACATCTTGGTGAGGAGAGACGCGGAGGTGGCAGAGGTTGTGTAGGAGGACGCGATGGACGGGACACCGTGGTGAGGAGAGACGCGGATGTGACAGAGGTTGTGTAGGAGGACGCGATGGACGGGACATCTTGGTGAGGAGAGACGCGGAGGTGGCAGAGGTTGTGGAGGAGGACGCAGTGGACGGGACACCGTGGTGAGGAGAGACGCGGAGGTGGCAGAGGTTGTGTAGGAGGACGCGATGGACGGGACATCGTGGTTAGGAGAGACGCGGAGGTGGCAGAGGTTGTGTAGGAGGACGCGATGGACGGGACATCGTGGTGAGGAGAGACACGGAGGTGACAGAGGTTGTGTAGGAGGACGCGATGGACGGGACATCTTGGTGAGGAGAGACGCGGAGGTGGCAGAGGTTGTGGAGGAGGACGCAGTGGACGGGACACCGTGGTGAGGAGAGACGCGGAGGTGGCAGAGGTTGTGTAGGAGGACGCGATGGACGGGACATCGTGGTGAGGAGAGACGCGGAGGTGGCAGAGGTTGTGTAGGAGGACGCGATGGACAGGACATCGTGGTGAGGAGAGACGCGGAGGTGGCAGAGGTTGTGTAGAAGGACGCGATGGACGGGACATCGTGGTGAGGAGAGACACGGAGGTGGCAGAGGCTGTGGAGGAGGACGCGATGGACGGGACATCGTGGTGAGGAGAGACACGGAGGTGGCAGAGGTTGTGTAGGAGGACGCGATGGACAGGACATCTTGGTGAGGAGAGACACGGAGGTGACAGAGGCTGTGTAGGAGGACGCGATGGATGGGACATCGTGGTGAGGAGAGACACGGAGGTGACAGAGGCTGTGTAGGAGGATGCGATGGATGGGACATCGTGGTGAGGAGAGACACGGAGGTGGCAGAGGTTGTGTAGGAGGACGCGATGGATGGGACACCGTGGTGAGGAGAGACACGGAGGTGACAGAGGTTGTGTAGGAGGACGCGATGGACGGGGCATCGTGGTGAGGAGAGACGCGGATGTGGCAGAGGTTGTGTAGGAGGACGCGATGGACGGGACATCTTGGTGAGGAGAGACGCGGAGGTGGCAGAGGTTGTGTAGGAGGACGCGATGGACGGGACACCGTGGTGAGGAGAGACACGGATGTGACAGAGGTTGTGTAGGAGGACGCGATGGACGGGACATCTTGGTGAGGAGAGACGCGGAGGTGGCAGAGGTTGTGGAGGAGGACGCAGTGGACGGGACACCGTGGTGAGGAGAGACGCGGAGCTGGCAGAGGTTGTGTAGGAGGACGCGATGGACGGGACATCGTGGTGAGGAGAGACGCGGAGGTGGCAGAGGTTGTGTAGGAGGACGCGATGGACGGGACATCGTGGTGAGGAGAGACGCGGAGGTGGCAGAGGTTGTGTAGAAGGACGCGATGGACGGGACATCGTGGTGAGGAGAGACACGGAGGTGGCAGAGGCTGTGGAGGAGGACGCGATGGACGGGACATCGTGGCGGAAAAGAATCTGAGCGGTCCCTCCCAGTAGGGAATAAATGGTCGTACATAAACGTTGATCGCCTAGAAACACTGCCAGCTAATGATCTAAAGCAGGGCTTCCCAAACTGTGGTCCGCGGCCCTAAGATGGTCCGCGGGGTGGTGTGAGATGGTCCCAAGGGACAACGCAATATTAATTATGTATAAACAAAAATGCTTTAATATGCGTATACTATCATTCACTACCACTGTACCACTGTAGCCCACAATGTCTATGAATTCGGAGCGCCATCTACTGATGAAAAGTGTAATTGTCGGAGAAGTGGAAATGGCAAATGTATTGATTTGAAAGCTAGCTGCTAGTTGTGAGCGCTAGTGTTGGTCGCTAAAACTATGGATCGGTTTCTTTTTCGGAGAGGAGATGCGAGTAAAGCTACTGTTGAACAAGACAACTAACAACCGCAAACACCAGCTTTCATCGGAGGAGCCAGCAAAAAACTAAGAAACAGTCGGTAAGAAAATATGACTCCTCTTGAAGATAGGATTCACTTTCACTGGATCACAAGAGAATCCATTGCCCCAGTGTGTCGTGTGATGTGAAACGTTCTCAAACGAGTGCATAAAGTCATTGAAGCTAGAGCGTCATTTCAAGAAACACAGTTCAATGCAGAATAAACCTAAAAAAACTGTACTTGAGAAAAGCACCACGCAGTTACATTGGGAGTTGCAAGCATCATACATGGTCGCGCTTAAAATAGCCAAATGCAAGAAACCTCACACAATCGGAGAACATCTGATTTTGCCATCTGCACAAGATATGTGCAGAGAGATTAGAAGAAGAAGCTGACATTAAAATTGGTAGCATACCTTTGTGTAACACCACAGTAATGTGAAAGACCATATTATAGAAATGATCCGTGATCCTGGCCCCTTTGCTTACAGACGTCGGAAATTTAGCGCAGCTAATGGTTTATCTGCGGTTCATGTTCCAGAACAAGCCGAAAGAGGACATTTTATTCTGCATTGATTTGCCTGGAAAGACGACTGCTCCTGAGATGCTCAAATTACTGATCGACTTCATCTTTGGATTGGCAAAATTGTATCGGCATTTATACCGATGGAGAAACTGAGTTAACGGGAAGGCGAAGTGGGATCTAGGGTGCTGGAAGTTGCGCCTAATATCACCACCACTTCAGTCTTCAATATTAATTTTTCTTACTCTAAACATAGCGTTCTGGCGCTAACATAGGAGTGTGGTGTTTGGTACGCACCAAAAAGGTACATACAAATGTGGGAAATAATACAATTTGAACAAAAATAATGCAATTAAAAAGTGGATTAAAATCAGATATCCTCCTTATAGACGAATGAGGTGAGCTGGAGGGGCAAGATAGACAGTGCTCACAGCTAGTTGGAAGGGGTGAATGGAGGGGCAAGATAGACAGTGCCCACAGCTAGTTGGAAGGGGTGAATGGAGGGGAGTCTTTTGTTTCAGTGGGGAGTAGATTCCAGGCTCTTATGACTCAATGATAGAAAGCGTATACATAATGTTGATGTGTGCGTGTATTTGTATATATATATATATATATATATATATATATCAGGATCGCTCTTTCGTGTATAGGTGCATGGGACTATAAGATGTTTTGGCAGAGAAATATTCAGGAGGTTATGTTTAATTTTGTAGAAGAAAGTGAGTTGGTGTTGTAATCGTCGCTGTTCTAATGTCTGTCAGCCAAGTTTGTGTTGTAGGTGTGTGACGCTTGTTGTACAGCGGTGCTCATTAAGGACGGCGCTTCTTTGTACTTTCTCCACTCACTGTATGCTGTACCGTCAGGCATTGGCAACACAAGACTTGAACGAAGAGCTGCACAGTGTGTTGAATTATATGGTTAAAATAATCAACTTTGTGAAAGTAAACCATCTCAACACACATTTGTTCAGAATTCTGTGTGAGGAAATGGGGCAAGGCCACGAAAATGTCTTGCTTCACTCCGAAGTAAGATGGCTATCAAAGGGGAAGTAGTGAAACGTGTGTACGAACTCCGCGAGGAACTGAAAGAATTCCTACAACAGCGAGACTCTCCACTGTCAGAGCATTTGACAGATTCGCTGTTCATCTGGCTTACCTGGCGGATATATTTCATGAAGTCAATGAACTGAATTCAGCACTGCAGGCACACGGGGGACACGAGGGACATGGGGGACACGGGGGACGTGGGGGACACGGGGGACAGATTCGCTGTTCATCTGGCTTACCTGGCGGATATATTTCATGAAGTCAATTAACTGAATTCAGCACTGCAGGCACACGGGGGACACGGGGAACACGGGGGACATGGGGGACACGGGGGACACGGGCGACATGGGGGACACGGGGGACACGGGCGACATGGGGGACACGGGGGACATGGGGACATGCACTCGCACAAGAGGACAAAGCAGTGCGAGCTTTCCAGAGAAAACTCTGGGAGAGGCGAATGAATGAAGGTGTCACCGATATGTCCCCCCCCCGTGTCACAGAGGTTTCACAAAGCCACCCTGGTCATTCTGCAGCAATGAAGAAAACAGTTGTCCAACATCTTAAAAGCTCCAGGACAAATTAGCACAATACTTCCCCAGCTTCCAGACAGAGCCCAGCTCAGAATGTGATAGGATTCGCAATCCCTTTGTTGTAACAGTGGACACACAGTCAGCTCGGCGTGCATTAGCAAGGTGAACTGGCTGAACTGTCCTGTAACAAAACCCTGCAGCGTCGTTTTAACACCATGCACTTGACAGGGTTTTTGGGAAGTAATCAAACAAAATTCTCAACTCTTTCTGGTGAAGCACTAAAAGTTCTCCTGTCCTTCGTGACTAGTTATCTTTGTGAGGCTGGGTTTTCAGCACTGGCAGCAATCAAAACCAACTATCGTGCAAAACTCGACGTTGAATATGACATCAGGCTGAGTGTGACAGAGATAACACCTCACATGAACAAACTATGCAAAGAGAAACAGGAACACCCATCCTGTTGAAGCCAGCATTTTGTAAGGTTTTTTTCATTAACATTATTGATATTAAGCTGGGTGCGCATTTGTACTTTTGACTGAACCCCATTTCTCATTCTCAAATGTTTATCGCTGTAGAACTAGTTGGAATATTATTGGAATATACTTGGTTGCATCGTTATAATTTTAACATATTTTTGCTTAATAAAAATGCACATCTTCAATTGTATCGATAATTTTTTGCAATACAATGGACCTCTGTGGCTTTAGCCCCATGGGTGGGCCTCAAGGAAAAAAGTTTGGGAACACGCACGCACGCACGCACGCACGCACGCACGCACGCACGCACGCACGCACGCACGCACGCACGCACGCACGCACGCACGCACGCACGCACGCACGCACGCACGCACGCACGCACGCATGCACGCGTCCATACATCGTTTGAAGTGCGCGCGCATACATCGTTTGAAGTGCGCGCGTTTGAAGTGCGCGCATACATCGTTTGAAGTGCGCGCGTTTGAAGTGCGCGCATACATCGTTTGAAGTGCGCGCATACATCGTTTGAAGTGCGCGCATACATCGCACGCACGCACGCACGCACGCACGCACGCATGCACGCGTCCATACATCGTTTGAAGTGCGCGCGCATACATCGTTTGAAGTGCGCGCGTTTGAAGTGCGCGCGTTTGAAGTGCGCGCATACATCGTTTGAAGTGCGCGCGTTTGAAGTGCGCGCATACATCGTTTGAAGTGCGCGCATACATCGTTTGAAGTGCGCGCATACATCGTTTGAAGTGCGCGCATACATCGTTTGAAGTGCGCGCGTTTGTAGTGCGCGCATACATCGTTTGAAGTGCGCGCGTTTGAAGTGCGCGCATACATAGTTCGAAGTGCGCGCACGCACTTCAAACGATGTATGCACATTACATTTTTAAAGGATTGCCTTGTTGGCAAATCATCCACCTTTGAGCAGACAACATAAAGACCAATGCCAGATAAACCCATCTTCAATACATAAATGCACAATACGCAGTTCCGCATTATATGAGTAGTTGTTATGACGCTACAAAATGGCTGCTCGCTGTTATTTGTTTCTGGCAATGTTCTTTGACTTTAACACGTTATTAGTACTTGTAAGTTGCCTTCTCTGCCTACTATTTATACTAATGTACCACAATGTATACCTATATTTGTGACATCTCCCCTACGCCACTTTATGGTATTAGAGAAAACACCTTGTCTTGTCAAGTCTTCAGCACTCTACGGGAATACGCACAGTTGTAGTTTTTACTACACGCACAGGCGATATATCAAATACGTCAATGCAGGAATGCAGTTATGACTTAAACGAACACGTGTGTGATTATGACGGAACTATTTTTTACGCTTGACGTGGACAACAAACAAATGGCGGACGAAGATTGCTGTCAGTGAATATCTCATGTGCTAATATGCTACGATCCATGTTATAATTTTCTATGCTGTAAAAATAACCTAGATATGTTTGAAACGAGTAGAAATGCCGGATAATGTTTACTGAATTATTCCAATAATTAGCTAGTGGATTAGTCAATTGTACACTCTTAATGACACGTGTGTATATTTTTATGCTTAATTTTAAAATGTTTGACATGCACTTCAAATGCACGACGTGGGTGTATATTCATATTTTTTATTTTAATTATGCTTACATATACTGCTAATGTACATGCTATGTTATACAGCTGTAGTAACGTTGCAGTGGCTTCACCTAAGAAAGACCACTGACCTATATAATAACGTAGATCAGTACCTACAAATAAATATATCTATAAATATCTATGGCTGCCTTTTCTGCCCTTGCAACTCCGGGTAATTCTGCTAGTGTGTGTGGGGGGGGGGTGCGCGCGCGCGCGTGTGTGTGTTTGCAATGCATATAGATTTTGTTATGCCGGTGTAACGGGCCCAGAGTAGTCCCGTGCAGAAAGTCAGCGGAAGTATGCTTCTTGCGTATTGCGCATGCGCGCAGTAAGCGCCTACTTTCGGCCCGCGTATACACGGGCCCAGAGTAGACCCGTGCCGAAAGTCTGCGGAAGTATGCTATTTACGCGCACAGCCGGTGTCGTTGTACACAAACATCTCCGCCCTATTCGTATGATAAACATTTCAAATAATACAGTTAGGGAAATGAGTCATGCGATAAAGATTTACAGAACTAAACCTTTATTGCTGCCATTATTAACGTATATATATATATATATATATATATATATATATATATATATATATATATATATATATATATATATATATATATATTATATATATATATATATATATATATATATATATATATATATATATATATATATATATATATATATATATATATATATATACATTATTATTTTTATATATATATGATGATTGACAGACGTGTACAATGATCGAAACAATATAGTTCTTTGTATGTTTTTCCATTAATAATTAACTCAGATAACATAGACACACTTTTCTGGTCACACATATTTATTGCTGCCATTATTAACGTATATATATTAATATTTAACAAGATTTAACAAGATTTGCCATCCAAGCCAAACCCCAGATGGCAAGTGTACAAGGAAGCCATTGGCTTATCGAGAGTCCAACAATGTTCACCTACTTATAACCCGCCCTTCTGATATATGTGTCAACCTTGTTTTTAAACATATTCACGCTGCTAGCAGTTACACAATCTGTAGACAGTTTGTTCCATTCATTTACTGTCCTCTGTGAGAACGAGTGCTTCCTGATGTCCAATCTACATTGATCCTTTACTAATTTTACCTCATGTCCTCTAGTTCTGCTATCCTTCTTGAGTGAGAAAAACATATTTCTATCAATATTTTCATACCCATTCAATATCTTAAAAACTTCAATCTGATCTCCTCTTAACCTCCTTGTCTCTAGAGTTGTTAAACCACATTCTTTCAGGCGTTCTTCATAACTAAGGTCTCTAAGTTCTGGAATCATTTTAGTTGCTCTCCTTTGTATGCGTTCAAGCGTATCTATATCCTTCTTACGATATGGTCTCCATGCTTGTATACAGTATTCTAAATGAGGTCTAACTATTGCTTTATAAAGAGGTATAATTAACTTTTTTCCCTTGTATGTTATGTTTCTTCTAATCAATCCAAGAATTTGATTACCCTTTGAAGCTGCAATACCACACTGCTCTGAAACTTTCATATCAGCGCTTATTATAACTCCTAAGTCCTTTTCTTTTACAGTAGTACCAAGAACAGTAGCTCCCATTTTATAGTTTACATTCAAGTTCCCATGTCCTGTATGTAGGCATTTACATTTCCCAAAATTGAACAGCATCTGCCATTTCTCAGACCATTTCACTAATCTGTCTAGATCGTTTTGTAAATGTTGTTTATCACCATCAGTATTAACCTTTCTAAACAGTTTTGTGTCGTCCGCAAATTTCAGTACGTTACTTGTTATACTGTCGTCCAAGTCATTGATATAAATTAAGAATAATATAGGTCCTAATACTGATCCTTGAGGTACCCCACTCAAAACCGATTTCCAATTTGAAACTTCGCCATCTACTACAACTCGTTGTCTTCTGTCAGTCAGCCATTGTTCTATCCAGTCAGTTATGCTATCCCCGATACCATGGGCTTTTAATTTAAGTAGCAATCTTTGATGTGGCACTTTGTCAAAAGCTTTCTGAAAATCTAAGTAGATAATATCTACTGGCGATCCCTCGTCTATCCACTTAGTGATTTCTTCCAAAAAACATAACACATTTGTTAAGCATGACCTCGCTTTAAGGAATCCATGTTGAGATGAATTTAATAATTTATGCTTAACGAGGAAGTCCACCATATGGTCTTTAATTAACCTTTCTAATAATTTACAAATCACTGACGTTAAACTCACTGGTCTGTAATTCTCTGACTTATTTCTCGAACCCTTTTTAAATAATGGTATGATGTTTGCTTCTTTCCATTCAAACGGAACAACTCCCTCTTTTAATGACAAGTTGAATACTCTTGCAAGTGGTATACTGATTTGATCTAATGTTTCCATTAGTAATTTTGGAGGAATCCCATCCACTCCCGGTGATTTGTTATCCTTTATTGCCTTTATTTTCCTAGCTACCAATTCTGGAGTTACAACTAACGGTCCTAAATAGTCAGATTTAGTCCCTTGAAATTTAGCATCAGCAACTGGTAATGAACTAATATCTTCTTTTGTAAACACTGAACTGAAGTAACCATTTAGGTCTTCCGCCATTAAAAACCCCTGTGATATTATATTTCCAGCACTGTCTTCTAGAGGTCCAACCTTGTCTTGTACGTTTTGTTTACTCCTGACATATGCATAAAAACTCTTGCTGTCAGTTTTTATGTTACATGCCAGTTTTTGCTCATAGCTTCTTTTAGATTGTCTGATTTCAGTTGTAGCTGCATTAAGTGCCTCTTTGTATTTTGCATAGTCTTCTTCCTTTCTGGTACGCCTATAAACCCTCCACATAGTTTGTTTTAGCATTATTTTTCTAATTGCCTCTTTTGACACGTGTTTCTTTCTACACCGTTTTCCTTGTTTTCGGAAGGGAACAAATTTATCAATGATACTCTCAATTTCATATTTTAGAATATTCCAACATTCAATTGCAGTCTTATTCATCAGCATGTTATTCCAATCTAGCTGTGCTAAGTATTTTCTCATATCTTTGTAGTTACCTTTGTGGAAGTTTCTCTTGTACGTTTTCTTATTTTTACTTTCTGATTTTACATTGATGTCAAAATGTATTTGATTATGGTCACTATTACCCAATGGTTCAAATATTTTTACATTGTCCACTAATTCTTTTTGTGATGACAAAACTATATCTAATACATTTTCTCCCCTGGTTGGTTCTAGTACGTGCTGAGTAAGAAAGCTATCCTGGATTAAACATAGAAATTGTTGATCATCAATCCCTGTGCTCTCTAGAGAATTCCATTGTATGTGTCCATGGTTAAAATCTCCCATTATGATACATTCCCCTTAACTAACTTCCTTTATAGCGTTTTTATTTTTGTGTTGTCCTCTTCGTTTATGTTTGGACTTCGGTAAACTAATCCAACAGTTAATTTTGAATTTCCTGAAACAATTTTGCACCAAACAGCTTCATCGCAATCTGCTTCCCTTTCTAGTTTCATTTCATAAGCCTGAATAGATTCTTTAACATATAAAATAACTATATATATATATATATATATATATATATATATATATATATATATATATATATATATATATATTTTTTTTTATTATTATTTATATATATATATATATATATATATATATTTATATATATATATATATATACATTATTATTTTTATATATATGATGATTGACAGACGTGTACAATGATCGAAACAATATAGTTCTTTGTATAATGCTGCACTGGCAGACAGCACAACATTTCTACAAATATGGTCTATCATAATATTTAATCAAACAAGTAATAAATTAACATCCAATTATACAAAAATACAATTATGTTTTTCCATTAATAATTAACTCAGATAACATAGACACACTTTTCTGGTCACACATATTTATTGCTGCCATTATTAACGTATATATATTAATATATATATATATATATATATATATATATATATATATATATATATATATATATATATATATATTATTATTATTATATATATATATATATATATATTTATATATATATATATACATTATTATTTTTATATATATGATGATTGACAGACGTGTACAATGATCGAAACAATATAGTTCTTTGTATAATACTGCACTGGCAGCAGCACAACATTTCTACAAATATGGTATATCATAATATTTAATCAAACAAGTAAGAAATTAACATCCAATTATACAAAAATACAATTATGTTTTTCCATTAATAATTAACTCATAGATAACATAGACACACTTTTTTGGTCACACATATTTACATAACATTATGAACCATTTAGTAGACAGTAAATTAAACTGAGGAGATCCCCGGGAAACAACAAGTGCTATTGTGATTATATTAACCTTTAATATAATCCAGTGAACATTCTGACATCATTATTCCTTATCAAATATCTAGACTAAGTAAGTGGTCTGTGTGGTAAGAAGAGTGTGTGGAGTTGTCTGTGTGGTAGGAAGACTGTGTGGAGTAGTCTGTGTGATAGGAAGGTGAGGTGTGTGGTAGGGTTTCAACTGGTCGTAGGCCACCTTTGTCTTCAGGACGGCACCAGCCTTGTTTGCCAATGTTACCTGGTATTTCGGCCCAATGTTTGTGATCCTGGGGAAAATGAACATGTATTAGGCATAAGCTTATGAAATTACAGGTATTCAGTTTCATGTGTCAACCACTTTTTTGTAGTGACACAAATTTCCTCCAGCAATCATGGTTTGTCATATCATTTACCAGACAAACCCAACTTAGTACAGTGTAATTCTCGATGATCTCTTGAAGAGTTTTGACGACCTCTTTTCTCTGAAACCTGGATAAGAAATACTAGATTTCATTCCAACAAAATAATGTTAGCCCATCTTACTATTTCTTACAAGTAAAGGTGACATAGTAAATATTTATTAGATATTGATAATCAATTTCGACCAAGTCAAGTGTCTGATTCAGTTACCTGCATGGTTCTATCCACTGTGGCTGTAGTTTCCCACCCTTCCTCCCGACATTCCTCATGTGCCTTCTCAGCACCATGTCACCTATTTTCAAGTCAAATGTTTTGACTCCCTTTGTTTGTCTTTTTCGGTAGTGCTTAGTCTGCCGTGCAGTTTCAACATTTGCATGAACCTGGAAAATCATGGTGCTATATAGAACATACTTGGATGACATACTTAAATGTCACACATTGCCAGTTAGAAGTACCAGTGTGCCCATCCACTTTTGATCTAAAATCTATAGGACATAATAGAATACAAAATGAAAATATGGGAATAATATTGGAATTCTTCAACAAAATATAGCGATATGCTAGGTAGTTCCAAATATCTGCACTTTTATTAGTTAATTGTAATGTAATTAAACTTTTCAAGTTAATGACCCCATGCCTATGCCATGGTGTATACATCCACAGCTACATACAAACACATATTATGATACAAAAGTGGACCACTTTTACACACCTGCTCATGAACCATTTGAACCTGTGTAACAAGATCATGTTGATATCTGTCCACATCATGTTCCAGAAATGTTGGGATGTCAACATCATCATCCCAGTCAACACCATCCATCTATGTAATAAATCGGAATAGAAAACAGTATGGAGATATTATTGTCAAATGCTGAAGATGGCCAAACAAGTTTGATAAGTTGTTATGTATATTATAAATATGTAAGAATAAAATATAATTATGCTTCACATTTATTTATTTATATAAAAAACAATTAATACATGCATATTGCATTGCAATCATTACACAAGAACATATTCTATAAAAAAGGCATGTAACATATGATATTCAGTGATGATTATAATTTATGCAATGAAAGAAAATAATGTTATAAGTACCTCCACAGGCAGACGTGGGTGTCTGTTGTACATAAGAAAGGAAGGGTGTGTACTTTGTAGATGCCTGTCTCTGTGTGCAGGGACTGCAGGCCACCTCCTCAAGATACTCATCCCAGTCAGTCTGGTAGTCAGCTACTAGCTTACTGAGCCTCGTCTTAAGTGTCTGGTTGGTTCTGCAAAAATATATATGGTCAATGGTGGAAAATTTGTAATAATAATGTTTATTTTCAAACATAGTAGAATACAATACCAAATAACACAGCATTAATGTGTTTACTGCTACTAGCAACAACAATAATACCATACTATTAATTAATATGACATGTAATATTTTATTTTGTTAAATTTGACCAAAAAATATTTGAGAAAAAAGTACATGTTAAAAAAATTATATTTGCTAGTTATCTTAATATCAGTTTGTTAAAAAAACATTATTTGAAAAACATTTGCTTAAACATAAACCATAAATCTAATCTGTGAACATTCGTTTTACTACATAATGTTTCACAATACAATCTTAGATGCTACCTCTCATCGAGTCCATTAGTTTGTGGATGGTATGCTGCTGTAACCATATGGTCAATGTCAAACTTCTTTGCCAAGTCTGTGTTCAAGCGATTGACAAATTCTTGCCCCTGGTCTGACAGCAATTTCTTGGGAGCACCATATCTGTAAAACAACATTACCACATCAGAAATGTTGGCTGACAAAATGTAACAATTTAGCTTTAAAGCAACCTTATCTGCTCCGGTACCCGGAATCATCCTCTCAAGACAGGGGTGGTAATTGTATTAGTAGGAAATTTTCTGAATCATTTGTAGGTGTACTTCGTGACCACTTGCTGTCTTGATTGTGTGAAACAGGTGAATGCACAAAACATCAAAAGGAAATTTCTGTTAGCTCTACTTGATCAGGCAATGCTGCGGATAGAGGATCTTTATTATTTGAATGTTTTCTGTACAATGTTTTTTTTATAAAACAAATACCAATTATTATTTCAGTGTATTTGACCCCATATATGTTGCATATAGGTTTAATTTGTAGGGGAAGCTTTACATTTTGCTGAATTAAAACTAAACTATCCAGAAATGACATGCCTGCAAATGAAGTTTTTCAAGCTTTGCACCTCACAATCGCCAGACTTCCGTCTCAGGGGATACAACTCCACATACTTTGTGAAGTAACCAGTTAGTGTCATAATATACTTGAAACCATTATGGGTCTCAGGTAGAGGGCGTACAAATTAAACAATCCAGTAATAAACATATTCAGATTAAGGGCACACAAAAGTTCGATGCAGCCTCAAAGTTAAAAGTTTTTCAATTGTTTGGCTATCAGGTTATTTTTGCTAAGACATTACATAAATTTCCTGGACAAAATTTACTTCAATCTGGTGTATTCATTCTATATATAATTTTTTAAAGAGACTTGGCATTACATGGCTATTATGGCAAAAAATGTACTATTGGCATTCAAAAATGAAATGTTCTATAAAAAAAAAATTACTTACAACTTATAATACACACAGCAATATATTTTTGTAACACTTACATTTCTAACACAATATCCAGCATATATATTTTAATCACTTACGTAGATTTTTACGTCCTCGTTCAAGCCTTTCCAGTAATACCGCTGGCTAATTTTGTCCACAGTAGCATTGATGCCACTGTGGCCAGCATGTGGCGCAGAGTGAATATGGCACAAGATCTTGTCTCTCTCTTTCTCATCAGTCACAATCTTCTGGTGTATATGCGTATGTGGGGAATATACACTAACATATGTGGTGGGATATACACTAACGCTCCAGTGTCTGCAATTATTGGTCATAGTTATAGGCATTTTTTATGAAGTACTGTAAGTAAAATGACATATCCTTAACAGCATCACTTGTAGTAGCAAAATCACTTGGGGAACAATTTGTGGAAAGATCTGACAAAGTAATAGTTACACTGTTTGCTAAATTAGCAAAATACTATATATTCGGGTTGCACATAACACAAGATTTATTTACTGAATATATAGTAATTGGGATCCAGGCTTTTGGAATCTAACGTCAGAAATGATGTAGCTATACAATACAGTACAATACAATAAAGAAGATTTCTATAGTACTAAAATCTTCAGAAAGCTGAGCTCAGCAGCGCACCAATACCAAAGTGTTAGGCAAATCTTACCCCAAATTCAATTCCAGATCGTCAACAGTGATGATGGTGCACTGAGGAGCTAAGAAGGTTAGACCAGGTCAAATAGGTAGGTCTTAAAATGCCGCCGAAATGTTAATATATATTTTCTATAGCCAGTGTCAAGCTATATGCATCCCAACATGAAAATATATATATATATATATATATATATATATATTCAGCCGATTTCAGCAGTTCAAAAAGTTTCCATAAATTCATTATGGGCCCTCCATGACACCTATCTGATGTATAGGTATATAGTCCCTATCAAGTATAAGTCAATCACACAATGTCATCATTGTATTTTGACAGCTTGACATAACTACATGCTTGTTACTTTAGTTCCACAATGACGTTTAGCAATATGTTGTTAAATGTTGAGCTGGTTTTGTTGGTGGCCTTTGGTAAATAAAGCTAACATGAGATGGATCAGATGTTATGTATATATTAATATGCTAACTTTGGATCACTGTAAGTGCATTTTCATTCAATTTCAAAATAATCATAAGAGGAGATGCAATGTATCGGTAAATAAGCCCATGCCAGGGGTATTTTTGCACAAAGTACATATACCAGTTGGATTCGAACCAACAACAAAAGCCGAGACATTAGCAGCTACTTTTAATAAAAAAAATTTTTAATGGTCCAGGTGGCCAAATCCAAAATAATAATATAAACATACAACTCAATAAGGCCATTACAATATAAATAGCAAGTATTTTTTTAAATGTATATTTTTTGTGATAGTCAACAGGGGACGCCTGGAAGAAAGTGGAAGAAAGGGATTTCTTCCACTTTCTTTCGGGAAAAAATGCAAGAAAGTAAAATAATATAAAACAGACAACATATTAAGTTTTTAGTACTTTTGTTAAACTGTCGTTGTACATTTAATAAGTATTTATTCGTCTAGATCCTCTGGCACAAATCTCCTGTGCCAGTGAAAGTCTGACAGTGATTCAGTCCTCTACCTCATGCTTGCCACGTAGCATTCAATAGCAGAACACAAGCCTAATGAATTATCAGCTTTGTGTGAGTTATTCCAAACGTTGCACAAGGCTGACACACAAGCTGTGTGCAACGAAACTAGAACAATACCATGTGGCAGAGTAACCGTTCTAAGCCCTTACCACCACAATTCTGGATGCATAGCACCTGCTTCAAAGAAGGATGGTGGGAGTGGCGCAGACTCTGTTTCAAAAGCAATGGCTGCTGGGAGGTAGTCTGAATTGTTCTCTGTGAGCCACTGGTGGGCCAGTTCCCGCTACTCATTGATCAGACGACTGCTTGGTTAAACCTCTTCTGTACAGTTGTAGCAAGGACGGGATCATTATGGATAATCGACCATGCATCCTCTATCAGTGTGACAGTTTGATCCTTGAGATGCTTCATTTGTGACTTCAATTCATCAGAGACTATCAAGGAGAGTCCCACTGCGAACCCTGGGTGATCTGATACAGTGAAGGGGATATTGCACGAGTAGAAGAACTTTGCAACAAGAACGTCCAGGTTGTCTTTGGTAGCAGTATTTGTTTTGGTGAGAAGAGATGAGATGTTCTACTGAATAATGACTTTGACCGGGGATTCTTGATTAAGATCTTGGCCCAAGGGATGCTTGGTAGTTAGAGGAGTAGCAGGCATGGGCCGCATGGCTGTTGACTCATTCACAGGTTCAGCTGCTGTCTGGAAATGTAAACAAATAAGTACTTATAATTTGTTTTAGCTATGGTGTCTGCCTGTGTAGCCAAAACTGTTTAATGATTATAATATTAAAATAACACAAAAAGTGTATGCATTTATTTCCATGCTGATTCTCTTGTACATTACTTGTGTTATTAGTCACCTAAAAGTGAAAGCCAGCACGGTTCCCTTTTATCACCCACTATAAGCCACGTGGTACATGCCACAATGACACATTTAATCCATTCAATATCCGGTGAATAGTGTTAAACTATTAAAGTAAAGTATGCGTATCTGCTAAATGCAATGAAAGGGACCAAGATTAAATGACAACATGGCTAGTATTGATCTAGTTCTCACTCTCTTACCAAAATAACTGACATTTGGAAGCTTCTTTATCAAGTTGTTTGTGACAAATGCTTACAGCTTATAATTCAAGAGATAAAACATTTACTGCAATGTTGTTATTTAATTTACCAAAAAAAACATTAAATCATATTCATAACTACTATTACTCATTCCTACCTCATTTGTAAATGTTGCACAGTTGTTATGATGGGACCACATCCTGCAGGCCTTGATACTTTGTTGATGAGCACAGTAGTTGCACCTAGCCAAAGCTTTCCCAGCATCTTCAACATGAGTGAAGTGCTGCCATATTGTATCTTTGACCTAGGTCTACCTCCTTGAAGCAGGTAGACGTACAATGTGTAATGCTGTAACACAGCAACTTTGCTCTGACTTAGTAATACATGTGCACTACTGAACCAGTGAACAAGAAGTAGCTTAATGGACTAAGTGGCTGTTATACAAGAAGTGAAGCCATTTAATCTTCTACTTTGTAGAAACAGCAAGACAAGCCTCATGTAAGAAGCCATAACTTAAGTGACACAATATATCATTAACATTATCATTAATGACCATACCAATATGGTAATTTTGCAAATAGCAATAACTATTTCTGCAATGCCAAAACCTAGTGCAGCCCTGCAACTAATAACAACCACACTTTTGGTAATTAATAGAGGGACCTGCAGAGCAGCTGTGCGAATAGCCACGTCCTTTTGTCGTTTGATAATTGATAAATGCAAATTGTCTAACATTTGATTTGGGTGCTTGCACTCCTACACTTGGTCACTGGTGATTTAACATAATGGGTATTACCAAATAATGGCTTATATATATATATATATATATATATATATATATATATATATATATATATATATATATATATATATATATATATATATATATATATATATATATATATATATATATATATATATATATATATAATGTTTGATGCACTCCATATTCTTTTTGTACTTTTCGTCTCGCCTACATCTCTTCTGATGCTACATCAGTTTCCACGTTCTAATCAAATGACTTTCAACTTTCTTAAAAGGCCTCGCTGACAAAATAAGGTCAACATCGTGGGGTCATGTGGGTCACCTGAATCTGTATTAGTCTCGCTAAGTCTGCATACTCCTGGCACGGGGTCAAAGTTGATCGGGTTACCTGAGGTCACGTAGCTCACGCGGGTTGCATGGCGTCTACTGCGTTTGCGCGCGCATGCGCAATACGCAAAATGCATACTTCCGCTGACTTTCGGCACGGGACTACTCTGGGCCCGTTACACCGGCATTGCGCGAGCGATAATACATGGTATCCAATTGTAAATAACTCTCAAACGATTACCGATAACATTCTTATATATATATATATATATATATATATATATATATATATATATATATATATATATATATATATATATATATATATATATATATATATAAAGTTTCTCACACACCTTTAGCATCTTTTCATCGGTCTTAAACCAGATTTATACCGTTTTGTATCTTTTCTGTGAGTACAGCCAAAAACAAAATATAATCTCATTCTTTACACAAGCATCAAAACAGCCGAGGTGGCCAGTTGACTTCAAAGCTAAAATTAGGTCACGAGGCTTACGTTCCCTATACGCACTGTACTTATTATCTTGTCGGGGGTGGAGTTAGCAAATGGAACAGCGGATACACATAAACAACCGACTGACAATCGACTGCGCCGATAGAGAACATTGTTATCAATTGAATACTACTCTTTTAAAATGTCACTGAAATGGTTCATTATTGTACATAATGAATATACTGCAACCAGCTGTGCTGTGCAGTCTGAGTTATAGGCCAACTAACCAATACATTTTTTTATGCGGATTTACACAGAATTTCAAGTCAAAAAAGAAGGATTTCAACAAACAGCAGCATATCTTAAACCGTCAAATTTAAACTTCTCTGAATGTTTGTCAATTTGATATGTGAGGCTAATGCGCCTTCCCCAAATCCTGGGATTAGAGGTGTATGCTGTAAAGTCTTGAAGAGGTCTTATCACCAATGTGGTAATCAGCACCATACTTTAGACACTTATTACGCGTCCTTGTTGTGGGCCATTGCTGCATGCAGTTGCTAACGTTGCTGATGACTAATCGTATACTAGTCTCATTTGTCAGCGTTTCACGGGAGAAAAGGCGGTCACAGCTCGAGCTTATGACTCCTTCATCTCCCAGTCTAGTTCTGATGGGGCAGCACTATTGCCAACGACAGCTTCATGCCCAACTGCCGATTTCACGAAGCGTTTGTACCGTACGAAGGAACTTATGATGACGTTTGACGTTCATCACGATACTCTGAACAATCGTAGACAACACGCAGAGCGTTGCCAACAAATGAACGTACCTAACGAACTTCCATTGTTGTGAGTAATCTACGTCAGAAGTCCACATAGGTTCATTCATAAAATCCCCACCCCGGGGGAACGTGGAATATTTCTTAATATAAGAACCACCCCCATGGGCACGCCTATATATTTTCAACCCCATATACGTGAAACTGACGGATGTGTGAGGGAACGTACAGTCTTTACTGTACATATATACAAAGTACTTTATGATACACATACTCCGTTCTTACAGTCAACAATAGGGCATACTCGTGGCTTTACATATCATTTATTCAAGCGATTATAAATAAACGCACCGATAATGTGAAAATTAAAAACCGTCATAATCCTAAGAATACACGATTTGTCTGCAACCGAACTTTGTATATTCTTGGTTCAACGCGCAGTAGATGGCAGATTGGCACACGACCACACAACTATAGCATGGAGACAACTGTGCAACAACATACGGGCAGACAGAAGGGAAAGCAGCACAAGGGACACGTCTCCTTACAATCCCACCGCACGTCTTCCTCTTCCACAACGATTCTGAAAAGACAGTTACGACAACATCATCGGTATCACTATTACCGTTGTCGCCATCATCAACATCGTGATTCTGAGGCTTAAATATTAGAATAGTCATTTCCATGGCTAAGCAATGTGCTACATCCAAAACCTAGGGAACCAATTTAAAACATCCCATTTGTTATTGCTCTTTATTTGTTGTCAGCTCTCCGGCTTTCTAATCTCTTAATTACACCATTCACAGTTTACGAGAAATTAACTGTTTAAATAATCTTTGTTGACTGCTACGCAGAATAACTGGGACGACGCTAGAGACACGTGGCCGTTTGCTTGCATATGTCCTCTAGAAGACAGTGCTGGAAATATAATATCAGTTTCAGATGCTAATTTTCAGGAGGCTAAATCCGACTATTTATGGCAGTTAAGCTCCAGAAACGGAAGCTAAGAAAATAAAGGCAGTGAAGGATAATAAATCACCTGGAGTGGATGGAATTCCTCCAAAACTACTAATGGAAACAGTAGAACAAACCAGTATACGACTTGCAAGAGTTATTTAAAAAGGGTTCGAAAAATGTCAGAGAATTACAGACCAGTGAGTTTAACGTCAGTGATTTGTAAATTAGTACAAAGGTTAATTAAAGACCATATGGTGAACTTCCTTGTTAGGCATAAATTATTAAATTCATCTCAACATAGATTCCTAAAAGCGAGGTCATGCTTAACAAATACGCTATGTTTTTTAAGAAATCATTAAGTAGATAGACGAGGGATCGCCAGTAGGTATTATCTACTTACATTTTCAGAAAGCTTCTGACAAAGTGCCACAACAAAGATTACTACTTGTATTAAAAGCCCATGGTATCGGGAAGGTTTAACTGACTGGATAGAACAATGGCTGACTGAACAAAGATGTATGCGTGTTGTAGTAGCGTGTTGTGAGAGGTTTCAAACTGGAAATCAGTTTTGAGTGGGGTACCAGAAGGATCAGTATGATGACTTTTATTATTCTTAATATATATACCAGTGACTTGGACGACAATATAACAAACAACGTACTGAAATTTGCGGATGACACAACATTGCTTAGAAAGGTTATCACTGATGGTGACAAACAACATATACAAAACGATCTAGACAAATTAGTTAAATGGTCTGAAAAATGGCTGATGTTATTTAATTTTGGGAAATGTAAATGCCTACAAAGAGGACACGGAAACTTTGATATAAACTATAATATGGGAGATACTGTTTTAGGTACTACTGTAAAAGAAAATGACAAATAAGTGCTGATATGAAAGTGTCAGAACAATGTCGTATTGCAGCTTCAAAGTGTAATCAAATTCTTGGGTTAGTTAGGAAAAAATTAGCATACAAGGAAACAAGTTATTATACCTCTGTATCAAACAATAGGTAGGCCTTGTTTAGAGTACTGTATACAAGCATGGAGACCAGGTCGTAAGAAGGATATAGATACGCTTGAAAGAATACAAAGGAGAGCAACTAAAATTATTCCAGAACTGAGAGACCGTAGTTATGAAGAACGACTGAAAGAATGTGGTTAAGCAACTCTAGAGACAAGACGGTTGAGAGGAGATTAAATTGAAGTTTTAAAGAAATTGAATGGGTAAAAAAATATTGATAGAACTATTTTTTTCTCACCCAAGAAAGATAATAGAACTACAGTAAACAAGGTAACATTAGCAAAGGATCAGTGTAGATTGGATATCAGGAAGTACTCGTTCTCACAGAGGACAATCAAACAATGGAACAAATTATCTACGGATGGTGTAACTGCTAGCAGCGTGGATATGCTTAAAAGCAAGATTGACACATATCTCAAGAGGGCGGGCTACACGTAGATGAACATTTTTGGACTCTCAATAAGCCAATGGCTTCCTTGTCCACTTACCATCTGGGCCTTTGGCTTTGGATGACAATCTTGTTAAATCTTGTTAAATATTGTATCGCTCCATTAGTCGACACAGCCTAGTCAGTTCAATAAAACATTCGGCGACGTATTCAAATATAAGTGACCCGGTTGTTCGCATAAATCGTCCGGGATAATGACTTAACGTAAAATAACCACTCACACGCGCGTCTGGGTGAGAGGGTCGACGGCTTCATAAGGGGGCGGTGGTTGTGGAAAGCGAACAAACTAAGTGACATGGCTCCCACCCCGCAATGGACCAAGGTGGAAGAAAGAGCACAAACTAAGTGGCGTAGCTCCCACCCGCAAGAGACCAAGGTGGAAGAAAGAGAACAAACTAAGTGACGTGGCTTCCACCCGCAAGAGACCAAGGTGGAAGAAACAGCACAAACTAAGTGACGTGGCTTCCACCCGCAAGAGACCAAGGTGGAAGAAAGAGAACAAACTAAGTGACGTGGCTCCCACCCGCAAGAGACCAAGGTGGAAGAAAGAGCACAAACTAAGTGACGTGGCTTCCACCCGCAAGAGACCAAGGTGGAAGAAAGAGCACAAACTAAGTGACGTGGCTCCCACCCGCAAGAGACCAAGGTGGAAGAAAGAGAACAAACTAAGTGACGTGGCTCCCACCCGCAAGAGACCAAGGTGGAAGAAAGAGAACAAACTAAGTGACGTGGCTCCCACCCGCTAGAGACCAAGGTGGAAGAAAGAGAACAAACTAAGTGACGTGGCTCCCACCCGCAAGAGACCAAGGTGGAAGAAAGAGAACAAACTAAGTGACGTGGCTCCCACCCGCAAGAGACCAAGGTGGAAGAAAGAGAACAAACTAAGTGGCGTGGCTCCCACCCGCTAGAGACCAAGGTGGAAGAAAGAGAACAAACTAAGTGACGTGGCTCCCACCCGCAAGAGACCAAGGTGGAAGAAAGAGCACAAACTAAGTGACGTGGCTCCCACCCGCAAGAGACCAAGGTGGAAGAAAGAGCACAAACTAAGTGACGTGGCTCCCACCCGCTAGAGACCAAGGTGGAAGAAAGAGCACAAACTAAGTGGCGTAGCTCCCACCCGCAAGAGACCAAGGTGGAAGAAAGAGAACAAACTAAGTGACGTGGCTCCCACCCGCAAGAGACCAAGGGGGAAGAAAGAGCACAAACTAAGTGACGTGGCTCCCACCCGCAAGAGACCAAGGTGGAAGAAAGAGCACAAACTAAGTGACGTGGCTTCCACCCGCAAGAGACCAAGGTGGAAGAAAGAGAACAAACTAAGTGACGTGGCTCCCACCCGCAAGAGACCAAGGTGGAAGAAAGAGCACAAACTAAGTGACGTGGCTTCCACCCGCAAGAGACCAAGGTGGAAGAAAGAGCACAAACTAAGTGACGTGGCTCCCACCCGCAAGAGACCAAGGTGGAAGAAAGAGAACAAACTAAGTGACGTGGCTCCCACCCGCAAGAGACCAAGGTGGAAGAAAGAGAACAAACTAAGTGACGTGGCTCCCACCCGCAAGAGACCAAGGTGGAAGAAAGAGAACAAACTAAGTGACGTGGCTCCCACCCGCAAGAGACCAAGGGGGAAGAAAGAGCACAAACTAAGTGACGTGGCTCCCACCCGCAAGAGACCAAGGTGGAAGAAAGAGAACAAACTAAGTGACGTGGCTCCCACCCGCAAGAGACCAAGGTGGAAGAAAGAGCACAAACTAAGTGACGTGGCTCCCACCCGCTAGAGACCAAGGTGGAAGAAAGAGCACAAACTAAGTGACGTGGCTCCCACCCGCTAGAGACCAAGGTGGAAGAAAGAGCACAAACTAAGTGACGTGGCTCCCACCCGCAAGAGACCAAGGTGGAAGAAAGAGCACAAACTAAGTGACGTGGCTCCCACCCGCAAGAGACCAAGGTGGAAGAAAGAGAACAAACTAAGTGACGTGGCTCCCACCCGCTAGAGACCAAGGTGGAAGAAAGAGAACAAACTAAGTGACGTGGCTCCCACCCGCAAGAGACCAAGGTGGAAGAAAGAGCACAAACTAAGTGACGTGGCTCCCACCCGCTAGAGACCAAGGTGGAAGAAAGAGCACAAACTAAGTGACGTGGCTCCCACCCGCAAGAGACCAAGGTGGAAGAAAGAGCACAAACTAAGTGACGTGGCTCCCACCCGCAAGAGACCAAGGTGGAAGAAAGAGAACAAACTAAGTGACGTGGCTCCCACCCGCTAGAGACCAAGGTGGAAGAAAGAGAACAAACTAAGTGACGTGGCTCCCACCCGCAAGAGACCAAGGTGGAAGAAAGAGCACAAACTAAGTGACGTGGCTCCCACCCGCAAGAGACCAAGGTGGAAGAAAGAGAACAAACTAAGTGACGTGGCTCCCACCCGCTAGAGACCAAGGTGGAAGAAAGAGAACAAACTAAGTGACGTGGCTCCCACCCCGCAAGAGACCAAGGTGGAAGAAAGAGCACAAACTAAGTGACGTGGCTCCCACCCGCAAGAGACCAAGGTGGAAGAAAGAGAACAAACTAAGTGACGTGGCTCCCACCCGCTAGAGACCAAGGTGGAAGAAAGAGAACAAACTAAGTGACGTGGCTCCCACCCGCTAGAGACCAAGGTGGAAGAAAGAGAACAAACTAAGTGACGTGGCTCCCACCCCGCAAGAGACCAAGGTGGAAGAAAGAGCACAAACTAAGTGACGTGGCTCCCACCCGCAAGAGACCAAGGTGGAAGAAAGAGAACAAACTAAGTGACATGGCTCCCACCCGCAAGAGACCAAGGTGGAAGAAAGAGCACAAACTAAGTGGCGTAGCTCCCACCCGCAAGAGACCAAGGTGGAAGAAAGAGAACAAACTAAGTGACGTGGCTCCCACCCGCAAGAGACCAAGGTGGAAGAAAGAGCACAAACTAAGTGACGTGGCTCCCACCCGCAAGAGACCAAGGTGGAAGAAAGAGAACAAACTAAGTGACGTGGCTCCCACCCGCAAGAGACCAAGGTGGAAGAAAGAGAACAAACTAAGTGACGTGGCTCCCACCCGCTAGAGACCAAGGTGGAAGAAAGAGAACAAACTAAGTGGCGTAGCTCCCACCCCGCAAAAGACCAAGGTGGAAGAAAGAGCACAAACTAAGTGACGTGGCTCCCACCCGCAAGAGACCAAGGTGGAAGAAAGAGAACAAACTAAGTGACGTGGCTCCCACCCGCAAGAGACCAAGGTGGAAGAAAGAGAACAAACTAAGTGGCGTAGCTCCCACCCCGCAAAAGACCAAGGTGGAAGAAAGAGCACAAACTAAGTGGCGTAGCTCCCACCCGCAAGAGACCAAGGTGGAAGAAAGAGAACAAACTAAGTGACGTGGCTCCCGAACTGCCATCTCATATGCGGGAAGTAATACACATTTACGTAGTCTATGAATCACATTTCGATTTTGTTTTCGATTGCAGACATGCTTTTGTATATATGGTTGTGTGTATCTAACCCTAATCGCAACAATCTTCCGCCAGTAAATATTAAAGAGTTACTGGCACCGCCCATGCAGTGTGCGCGCATGTTCTCTTATTTCTCAGAGTTCAGCTACTTGTAGTCGTGGCTTTTGGTCAAACGCCTTATGCGATTCACCCGTAATTAATTCGCATACACAAAGTGCACACAGCTGGTTTTATGAGTGTTTGACAGCGTGTCTTTTGACGGTAGCGACGTGGACACACTTATATTTGTTAAGGATTACATTGTTTGGAAGTCACTCACCTATGACCAGACGACATACAGGCCTGCGTGTCTCGTATGACCAACGTTCGACGACGATGACGAAGTATATCTACATGTGTACTAAATTGTTACTCGACAATGCCAGCCGTGCAGTCATCGTAATTATTGTAACCAATTACTAAAAGTTGGTCAAACGAGGAAGACAATTACCGTATCGTAGTTTTGTATGATTTCATGATGGAAACATTTTGGTTTTGTCGAAAATGTCAGACACATCCATCTAAAATAATACACAAAGCTGGCCTATTAGTTATTGTGACGTCACAAAATGGCTGCGTGTGTTAATTAAATTGATCATAATTATAACTGGTACGTTTAACTAACATTAACTGTTTTTACTACTTTAACATGTTATGACTACTTACAAATGCACAATGATTATATTGTGGCAGTGGTGATGTGGTGAGTGGCGCCACTGTTGGCTGTGTGTACGTGCATTTGTATTTGTTATTGCACTCGCAGGCAATATGCTCTCTAAACACAACATATATATATGTAGGTTATGTAACCTGTACACGTTGAAGCTAGACGGAATATAGGAAGAAAGAGAATGACGCGTATCGAGACGACGGCAGCCATTACGAGTTGCTACTGTCAATGTGTTAGATCAACACTGTCGTCACACCTCAGACATGTGCCGAAATGCTGCTATCCACGTTGTAACTTTCTATGCCGTTTGATACGAATCGTCTGACTCTTTCCCCCTTTCTCCACAGAAGTGTTGCGAGCCCCAACCTTATGCTGTTTCGGGGATTTGACTGCGCGTACCCTCCAGTAACAGCGGTATTATACTTATATCATGCCAGGAAAGCTTTCGATAAACTGTAACACCAAAGATTGATACTTAAACTAAAAGCCCACGGTATAGGTAATGATGTAATCAACTGGATAGAAAAGTGGCTTACACACAGAAGACAGAGAGTAATAGAAGAGGGTGAGATTTCAAACTGGAAATCGGTTTTGAGTGGGGTACCAAAGGGATCGGTATTAGGCCCTATACTGTTTTTAATATATATAAATGATCTAGAAGATGACATATCTAGCAAAGTACTGAAATTTGCAGATGACACAAAAGTATTCAGAAAGGTTACAAATGATACAGATAAACAAAGTTTACAGGATGATCTAGATAAATTAGTTAAATGGTCAGAAAAATGGTAAATGTTATTAAATTTTGAGAAGTGCAAATATATACACATAGGGCATGGAAACATGGACGAAGAATATAAAATGGGGGATGCTGTACTAGGTAGAACCACACAAGGAAAGGACTTAGGAGTAACATTTAGTGCTGACATGAAAGTGATAAATGAATGGAACAAACTGCCAAATGATTGTGTTAATGCTAGTAGTGTGAATATGTTTAAAAATAGAATTGACAGATATTTGATAAAGGTGGGCTACACATAGATGAGAAAATTGTTGGACTCTCGATAAGCCAATGGCTTCCTTGTCCACTTTGCCATCTGGAACTTGTTGTTTGGGATGGCAATCTTGTTAAATCTTGTTAAAGGAATGGAATTAGTAAACGGAACAGCGGCTGCAACATAAACAACCATGATGGTGATGCATCTTGGGAAATCTTGAGGAGAACACGGGATTGAATTTGGTGGATTTTATATTTGTCTAAAGCGTGGAATATTGATCGGATAAGTATTATTATTGCGTGTATATTAAACTTAAACATACAAGAGTCCTTGTTTAGTCAATAGTTGCTGTTAAAATTTAGCTATAGGAGTAATTTAGGGTAGTTTATATCGTAGGTCTCCGAGGACTCGGTAGCGCGAGCGATAATTAAGGATTGTTGTTTTCAGTTGATTGGGTACATAATACGAGACGTAATATTATTGTAAATAATTTAGTACATATTAAATATTGAAAGCCTAAATATTTTGTTTTAGCAACATTTATTGTTAAAAGTTAGCCGTAGGTAGTAATTCAGTGTTATTTAAATAACATCACTGAAATTTCGTTAGCGCGAGCGATATTACGTTTTGTTAGTCAGCTGTTACCTAGAAAGTAAGTTGCAAGGCAGTAGCTGTAAATTTAATTAAGACATAAGTAACATACTATAAAGTGTGTATTACAACACAAAAACAGTCTTTGTGAAGACTACCTAGTATAAATTGATTATAAACGGATTATAAACAAATACAAATTTAATTTCTAACATGGCACCGTGCAAACGCCAGGTAAAGGCAAAACGTAATTTGGTATGTTCTAGCTGCGATAGCTGGGTAGACTTTGCAAAGTCCGGGTGTGTAAATTCGTGGGCGGAGGTGCAGGCGGATGATTTCCATTTCGTGTGTAGGGGGTGTACTACAGTGAGATATCTGCAGGAGCAGGTGATTGAGCTAAGGCGTATGATTTTGATGATGACAGGGCAGGGTGAGACAGAAGTGAACAGAGGTGGTGAGAATGGTGAGAGCAGAGGTGGTGAGACCGAGGAGAGCAGAGGTGGTGAGACCGAGGTGAGCAGAGGTGGTGAGACCGAGGTGAGCAGAGGTGGTGAGACCGAGGAGAGCAGAGGTGGTGAGACCGAGGAGAACAAGGAGAGCAGTGGCAATGTGAGGGAGAAAGCTGGTAAGAAGAAGAAAGATGACAGAAGGCAAAGAATGCAACAAAAGAGAGGTAAGCGGGTGAGTGGAGAGGGATTGCCAGGTGGTAAGACGGTAAAGGTTGATGATAGGAGAGAAAGGGGCATACTAGTAGTGTGCAACAGGAAAGGAGCTTTGCCGATGTAGTATCACAGGGGAAAGCGAGGAAAGCTCGGGTATTTATGGGGGATTCCATCATTAGGAAAGTGGATAAAATTGTAAATAGAGGAGATGACATAACAGTATGCCTACCAGGGGCAAAAGTAGAGGATATAGCAGAGAAGGCAGGACAGGTCATGGGTGGTGGCACGGGAGGTGCTGTTCTCGTGCATGTGGGAACGAACAATGCAGATAAGGAGGGAACGTCAGCCATCATTGGTAAGTACAGGAGGTTGATCAAGACACTCAAAGAGGCACGAGTTGGGCAGATCGTATTGTCGGGGATATTACCAATAATGGGAGGCAGGGGTGAGGAATATAGGAACTGTAGAAGGATGGCGATCAACACACAGGTACAGAAGGTATGTATGGAGGAGGGAGTAGGCTTCGTAGACATGTGGTTAAACTTTGTGGGAAGAGGTGACTTTTTCATGAGAGATGGACTTCATCTGACAGGGAAGGGTGCTGCAGTTCTTGCGTGTGAGTTTGTTAGAGTTGTCGACGAGGGCACAGGTACCATAGATTATTTAAACTAGATGCGCAGGGGAACTGACAGAGAAAACTCAAAGGAGTACTACTACAAATACACATCCAAAGAAATGTTCACCAATAATTTCAGACAATGAACTTAAATGTGTATGCTTAAATGCCAGGAGCATAGTAAATAAAAAAGTGAGTTAGACATTATGGTAGCAGATATTGATCCTCATGTAATAGGCATCACAGAATCATGGGCAAATGAAGATATAGTAGATGCTGAGTTAGCACTGACAGGCTATGTAATGTTTAGGAAGGATAGACGAGAAAGAAGGGGAGGTGGAGTAATTTTGTATATTAAAGAATCTATCCAAGCATATGAAATTACTCTGAAGAGTGAAGCAGATAGTGTGGAAGCAATTTGGTGTAACATAGTTACCAGGAACTCAACATTAACAATAGGAGTAGTTTATCGTAGTCCTAACATAGGAGAAGAGGAAGATGTAAAATTACAAAAGGCAATAAGGGAGGTGAGCAAGGGAGAATGTGTTATAATGGGTGATTTTAACCATGGCCATATACAATGGGAATCATTAGAGAGTACTGGAGGGGACGACCATCAGTTTCTACTTCTAACACAGGATTGTTTCCTTACTCAACATGTCTTGGAACCAACCAGAGGTGGGAATGTGTTAGATTTAATTTTGTCTTCTCAAAATGAATTAGTTGACAATGTTAAAGTACACGAACCTTTGGGTTCAAGTGACCATAACCAAATCCATTTTAATATAAAAGTAAAAACAGGGAATACATATAAAAAACAATGGAGGAGGAACTTCAACAAAGGCGAGATATAAAGTGATGAGAACATATCTAGCAAATATAGATTGGAATAATTTGCTGAAGAACAAGACAGCAACAGAATGCTGGACTTGTTTAAAATATGAGATTGAGGGCATTATTGAGAAATTTATTCCATTAAGAAAACAAGGGAAAAGATCCAGGAAAAACACCTGTCAAAAGAAGCTATTAGAAAAATTGCTCACAAACAGATGCTGTGGAAGGTCTATAAACACACTGGAAATGTAGAAGACTACACCAACTACAAAGAGGCACTTAACCTAGCTACTACTGAAATTAGAAAATCTAAAAGAACCTTTGAACAAAAATTGGCAGGTAATATAAAAAATGACAGCAAGAGTTTCTATGCTTATGTAAGGAGTAAACAGAAAGTTCAAGATAAGGTCGGACCACTGGAAAGCAACAGTGAAAACATAATTTCAGATGGGTTCCAAATGGCAGAGGTCCTGAATGAGTATTTCAGCTCAGTTTTTACCACAGAAGATATCAGCTCACTTCCAGTTCCATTAACTAAATTTGAGGGCAATACATCAGAATATTTAGGGCAGTTATTTGTAACTCCTGAAATGATAGCAAAGAAAATTAAGAAGATGAAAGATAATAAATCACCTGGAGTTGATGGGATACCACCAAAACTGCTAAAGGAAATTGTTGATCAAATTAGTACACCACTTGCAAACTTATTTAACTTGTCACTAGAAGAAGGAATAGTTCCTTCAGAATGGAAAGAAGCAAACATTACGCCGCTGTTTAAGAAGGGATCGAGGAAGAAGCCAGAAAATTACAGACCAGTGAGTTTAACATCAGTTGTATGTAAATTACTTGAAACATTAATTAGAGACCACATGGTGGAATTCCTCATAAAACATAAATTAATAAATACATCTCAACATGGATTCCTAAAAGCAAGGTCATGTCTAACCAATCTCTTATGTTTTTAGAAGAAATTACAAAGTGGGTAGATGACGGGTCACCAGTGGATGTTGTCTACTTAGATTTTCAGAAAGCTTTCGATAAAGTGCCACATCAAAGATTGTTACTTAAACTAAAAGCCCATGGTATAGGCAATGATGTAATCAACTGGATAGAAAAGTGGCTTACACACAGAAGACAGAGAGTAATAGTAGATGGTAAGATTTCAAACTGGAAATCTGTTTTGAGTGGGGTACCACAGGGATCAGTGTTAGGCCCTATACTGTTTTTAATATATATAAATGATTTGGAGGATGACATATCTAGCAAAGTACTCAAATTTGCAGATGACACAAAGGTATTCAGAAAGGTTACTAATGATACAGATAAACAAAGTTTACAGGATGATCTAGAAAAATTAGTTAAATGGTCAGAAAAATGGCAAATGTTATTCAATTTTGGGAAGTGTAAATGTATACACATAGGACATGGAAATATGGACGAGGAATATAAAATGGGGATGCTGTACTAGGTAGAACCACACAAGAAAAGGATTTAGGAGTAATATTTAATGCTGACATGAAAGTTTCAGAGCAATGTGGGATTGCTGCTTCGAAAGGAAATCAAATTCTAGGCCTAATTAGGAGAACTATCACGTATAAGGAGAAACATCTAATTGTACCCCTGTACAAAGCAATAGTTAGACCACATTTGGAATATTGTATTCAAGCATGGAGGCCATATCGTAAAAAAGACATAGATAAGCTAGAAAGAATACAACGAAGAGCAACTAAGATGATTCCAGAATTAAGAGACCTTAGTTACGAAAGTCGCTTATTACAATGTGGTTTGACAACACTAGAGACCAGGAGACTAAGAGGAGACCAAATAGAAGTGTTTAAAATAGTGAACGGTTATGAGGATGTTGATAGGAATATGTTCTTCAAACTTAAAGAAGGCAGTAGAACCAGAGGACACAAAGCAGCATTAGTTAAGGAGCAGTGTAGGTTGGACATGAGAAAGTACTCATTCTCACAGAGGGTGATAAATGAATGGAACAAACTGCCAAACGATTGTGTTAATGCTAGTAGTGTGAATATGTTTAAAAATAGAATTGACAGATATCTGATAAGGGCGAGCTACACATAGATGAGAAAATTGTTGGACTCTCGATAAGCCAATGGCTTCCTTGTCCACTTGCCATCTGGAACTTGTTCGAGATGGCAATCTTGTTAAATCTCTTGTTAAACCAACTAACTGCGACGACAGACAACTTTGAATTTTCTCAAATCAATTAGGCGTTTGTAATAAAATTAACTTAAAGACGAACAGTTCCTAGTTGCAGCGCCCCCAATTGTCTTCGACTGCGGCTTCGACGTTGTCTACAACATTGTCCGTTAGGGAGCGCTGCTAATTGATATTAATAACTATATGCTACCATTAATAACGGTCGTACCAGTGCACATATTTCTGTGTTCTAGATACGATAGTTAACCTCACTACGTGTGGCTGCTCTCTGCAGATTCAATCAAATCAAACGGACTTAGGCATTCGTCAATTTCGCGTGTTGGTAACATTATTCGATAAAGACGCAACCGGCATGAAATGATTTTCAAAACAAGAAAGTGACATTGCTCTAGGTCGGTGATTAGTCAACTAAGTGATCTGTTGTAATTTAATAAGACACCATTCGAAGGAAGAGAAATCGACGAATGAAGTCAAGTTTGAGGGATGTCCATCAGCCACAGGTTCGGGAAAAGCAGCCAGTTATGCTTGCGACTACGACCTCACAAATGTCTCGTGCACATTGGTATTCCTACGCGCAAAGGAAACACACGCATACGTTTATAATTCTTCTCATTTTTATTGGCACGTTATCAGCATACACATAATATCGTGGCACTTCAGATGTTCATGACACTGGCTCGGCAAAGATGGTCTGTGCTCACACCTCTGGTTCGGCACAGATGGTTTGTGCTCACAGCACTGGCTCGGCACAAATGGTCTGTGCTCACAGCCCTGATTCAGCACAGCCGGTCTTTGCAGCACCGACGTCTGCCCGAGTC
The DNA here is from genome assembly GCA_033239005.1 of Lamellibrachia satsuma. Lineage (NCBI taxonomy): Eukaryota > Metazoa > Annelida > Polychaeta > Sabellida > Siboglinidae > Lamellibrachia > Lamellibrachia satsuma. The sequence continues at coordinate 2,270,439 of BSQZ01000033.1, forward strand.
GTAGGCGATCCGTCCACAGCAGCGGCAGTTGTTGAACCTGCGGGAGACGACGCCGTCACAGCAGATGTTCTCGATAGGGTCGAATGGTTGGTTGTTGCAGCAACATTCACGGGATGGGACAACCTTTCTTCCACAGCAGAACTGGCAAGACGAATCGTATGCTACCCGTCTGCAACACCTAGCGTTTTCGGGTCTAGGCTGAAGAATGCCACTGCAACAAATCTCCCTTCTTGGGTCGAATGGTTTCCTAACGCAGCACCCGTCGCGTGGTGTGACAACCTTGCGACCACAGCAGACTTGACGCTTGGAGTCGTACGCCACACGTCTGCAGCATCTTGCATCGTCGGGTCTTCTTTGAACGACGCCACCGCAACAAATCTCCCTTGTTGGGTCGAAAGGCTTATTACGGCAACACTCGTCCCGTGCGGTGACGACCTTGCGACCACAGCACACTTGACGCTTGGAGTTGTACGATACGCGTCTGCAACATCTTGCGTTGTCTGGTTTGGGTTGAACGACACCGTTGCAGCACATCTGCCTTCTTGAGTCGAATGCTTTACCTTTGCAGCATCCTTCTCGCGTAGTAACCGTCTTCCCACCACAACAGACCTGTCGTTTACGGTCGTATGCTGCCTGCCTACAACACCTCGCGTTATCTGGCTTTTTGGACACGACGCCGTCGCAGCAGATCTCTCTTCTACCATTGAAAGGTGTACCTCTACAGCATTCGCGGCTCGTCGTTACTACCTCACCTCCACAGCAAACCTTGCGTCTAGAGTCGTACGCCACCTTCCTACAACACCTTGCGTTTCGTGGCTTTTTGGACACGACACCGTCACAACAGATCTCTCTACGTTTGTTGAATGGTCTGCCATTACAACATTCGTCATTGGCAGTAACAACCTTACCCCCACAGCAAACCTGGGTTCGTGAATTGTAAGCAGCCTTCCTGCAGCATCTTGCGTTTTCTGGCTTTGGAGAAACGACACCATCACAGCAGATCTCGCTACGTTTGTTGAATGGTCTGCCATTACAACATTCGTCATTGGAAGTTACAACCTTGTCTCCACAACAAACTTGGGTTCTTGAATTGTAAGCAGCCTTCCTGCAGCACCTTGCGTTTTCTGGCTTTGGGGAAACGACACCATCACAGCAGATCTCGCTACGTTTGTTGAATGGTCTGCCATTACAGCATTCGTCATTGGCAGTAACAACCTTGTCTCCACAACAAACTTGGGTTCTTGAATTGTAAGCAGCCTTCCTGCAGCACCTTGCGTTTTCTGGCTTTGGGGAAACGACACCATCACAGCAGATCTCGCTACGTTTGTTGAATGGTCTGCCATTACAACATTCGTCATTGGCAGTAACAACCTTGTCTCCACAGCAAGCCTGGGTTCTTGAATTGTATGCAGCCTTCCTGCAGCACCTTGCGTTATCTGGCTTTCGGGAAACGACACCATCACAACATATCTCCGTTCTTGAGTCGAATGGTCTGCCATTACAACATTCGTCATTGGAAGTTACAACTTTGTCTCCACAACAAACCTGGGTTTTTGAATTGTAAGCAGCCTTCCTGCAACATCTTGCGTTTTCTGGCTTTGGGGAAACGACACCATCACAGCACATCTCGCTACGTTTGTTGAATGGTCTGCCACTGCAACATTCGTCACTGGATGTGACAACCTTGCCTCCACAACAAACCTGGGTTCTTGAATTGTAGGGCGCCGTCAAACAACATCTTGCGTTTGGTGGCTTTGGGGAAACGACACCATCACAACAGATATACCTTCTGTTGTTGAATGGTCTGCGATTGCAACATGTTGGGTCGTCGATCCCGCATCGGTCTGCAACAGCAAATGTGCGTTTCTTGGTGTTTAGCAGTGCCAGTCACTAAACAATTATACACCAAATCACATATGACAAGTCGTGGCACGATAGCTAATAACATGACATGTGACACATCACCTGGAATTGATGCGATTTGCAAAACAAAACTGTCTAAGGGGAAATATTCACACTACCCGGAAGCACAGGCTTTCAACGTATAATATCTGGAGAATGGGCGGAAGGAAACACGTCTCAATTAATTTTTAAATGATTCGAGAAACAACTAACAACACATGAGACCAGTAACTTAACCCTTGGTTCGTCGAATGCTAATATTCGAGTACTACGTTTGGAGTATACATATTAAAATACTTTCAAAGTAATTTCGGCATACTCTTTGGTTGGTTACTGGCCAAAATATATTGTCAACACTTTGAAACAATACTAATGACACAATTAATTTGATATTTTGTTTTGATATTTGAATACACATTTTCAACATAACATATCACTGTTGTTAATATAGGAATTACAATAAACAGCTGTAATCTAGTTATCCAGCTTAGCTTATTGTACATGCTGTGACTGAAATTGTACAAGATGTGAAGCTGCGGTAAAACTTTAGTTTAGTAGTTTTTAGCATATCCTACACTGTGTCGTACGCATATTTAGCTGACAGTTTAGCTGCCCGTACACGGGCAGCCCGTTGCTGGCCATTACTGACAGTTATGAAATTAACAACTACGTCATCATACAACAGGGCCAATTGAGTTTTCGTTAGGAGTGGTGGTGACCAAAATCTGAGGAAGAAATCGTTCTTGTAAACTTTGCAAGAAACGTTAATTATATACCAAATGGTGGATACAAAAATAGGACTTGTTGAATTAAGTTCGGTTATTAGATAACAATCATACTGTCCCTTTCTTTAGAACAAATTTAAACGCTTTAATCTTCAGCCTTGACCGACCTGTTAATTCGAACGCCAACTCAAACTATCTAGGAAGTATTTAGCCACTTTGAGATTACTGACCTGCACAGTTTTACACAGCCGTGTATTCTCAATCATATTTTAGGAGTTGAGGGAATTTTTTATTACCTTCAGATTGACTATTTATACTGTTTCGTGTATCTACGCTTCATTTCAACATTCTAAATTGGTCCTGGCTAAATGCTTTGTAAGTGCGATTTGTTATTAACTGTTTTTCATGATATATGAAATACATTCAGCTCTTTCCCATGATGAATGATAGTTATCAAACTTTATTTCTCAGCGAAGCCGAGTTGGTGTTGGAATGAACCAGGGGGTGAAGTGTAAACCGCACTGACCTTCTTTAAGGATTTGGTACTGCGCCGTATAAGAATTTACCCTTACTTTGTATACTTATTTGTATTATTTATATACATAACAAGAATAACACAAAGATCACCAAAGAGTTATCTTATGTGAACATATCCGAGTATATTTGAATAATTTGCAGATTTGAGGTTGTTATCTAATTGTGTAGCTGTTACGACGAAATTCAAAGGAAATTTTGTAACACTACGTGTAGTAATGTACCTGTAACTAATAAACATTATTTTGTTATACATGATTTCATAGTAATTTTATCTTTTAGAAACGCGTGTATTAAAATTGTTTTAGTACTCTTTTGAAGGTCACAGTAACATATAATTGATATTATTTCAATATTCATAAATACATATTTCGATAAAGCACTCAGTAACATTAAAACCGTAAACTCACCACCTGAGGCAACAGCTTCAACCACCAACAGAGCAACCCCAACAATCAGCAACTTGGCCCTGGAACAGACATGAAAATGTTTTTGTTTATTTAACAAGATTTAATAAGATTGGCATTCAACGCAACGAAGAAAAACCCAGAAGGCAAGTGGCTGATCGAGAGTCCACTAATGATTCATTTATGTACAACACGAGGTCTGAAATATTTGTAAAAATAATTAAACATATTCACGTTGATAGCATTTACACAATATGTAGCTAATTTATCCAACTGATTTATCATCAACTTTGAGAATGAATACTTTCTAACATATCATTTGCACTGTTCGTTTGCTAATGTGGCTTCGTGTCTTCTAGATATTTTACCTTCCTTGGGTGAGAACAATTACTTCGATCACTATGTTCCCACCTACTCAGTTCTTTGTTGCCGGACATACCAGTGAGGGGTATATATAAATTGATGTATTCAGACTGACGAACGCATGCCCGGAACATATTTCCTGACTGTTAACACTTTCGCAGAATACCATGGCTAATTTCTCCAAGAAACCGTACACATGAAAGCGAATATTCCTATGGTGTTGTTTAGTACAGCAGCCATTTCCACAAATAATTAACAAATGTTGTATTTCTCACAACAACAATATCAATGTTTAAACAGTTTTCAATTTCTTCTAGACGTGTGGTGATGGAAGAAATGTAGGTGCCCAGGTAGTATACAAAACTAAACTCATGTCATAGGAGTAGGGTATTTTGATTAACAGTTTCGGACGCATTTGTGAAATGGAAATCAAAATGTGTGTTTTCTTGTATGTATGATGCATATACCATAGCCATTTCCAGGATGATTGTCGAACAAGGACTAATTATCGCAACACCTTAAGATAAATAATAAAGTTGTCGTACACACATACTTGACAAACATATTTCGTAAAAGGTGTTTTCCAGTAATGGTTTTTTCGATAAACGGAGTTTCGTCGTACGTATTTGCAGAGCATTATATGAAGTAAATATCAAACTCTACTTACATGATTCTCAGTCGCAGGTTGTACTTAGGAGAACTGTCAGCTTGCTGTGGTAGTTCAACATCTGAAGACTCGGTATTTATACAATCGATGCTTACTGCTGCTTCATTATTGATATATCATACAAAACATTATACTTGTCCAGTATACCTATCGTGGAGGAAACAATACCCACGTAAAACAATGCCTGGTGGATATACTTACGCAATCACCTAGGTGTGGCTGACATAATTGTATTGTTGTGAGATAGATTGCTTTTTATTCTGAAAAGCATCGTGTTTGAAAACATGGCTTTTGACGTAATTTCGGTCTCGGATGGCATGTGTCTACTTAGCGTTTGCATCATTAATCTCGCAGCGGATATTAATTTACGTGTTTTGCCCATGCCAGGAATGTGATGCAATAATTGAAATTAGGGGTACGTCTGTAACTGTGTGAATTACAATGATAAAATATAATATATTTCTATTGTTTGTCTTTGTGAGAAAAGAAATCATATAGTGCAATATAGAGTTCATACAGTTGTACGGTTGTGAACGATAGTCAATGAATGAAAAATAATAATAATAATACTTACAATTAATTACTACTGTGCCTATATCCTCAGGAACATGAGCTTAGAGGCGCAACAGAACATAAACATCATGCTTAACCGTGAACAGGGACGCACAAAAAATCATTATCAAAACGAGGGACACCGATGTTTATGGTGGAAATACAAGTTGGAATAAGTATGTTTTGACATTTTTTCGGAAAATAGCTGTAGTTTCAGATGTGTCAATCAGAACATATCATATATTTTTGGTTGTTACGAAGAATGTTCAGAGTATCATGAACAAAAAAGAAATGGATCAATTCAAGGGAAAGAGCAGTTTTTGGCAAATATTTAAAATCGATGGTCTACCAGCTTGGACAGGGCAGTATTAACACAACTATTTAAAGGACCAGTGATCGTGAGAAATGCGGGGTTGTGAACGCGCCTACGTCTACAACAGGCATGATAGACTATTATGATTATACCATCGTTTGGCTTCTTCTTCTTTTTTTCTTTCGTGTCCTTCACACAATGTGTTGCCACTTGCGGCCGCACGCCTTGCTCGCTCAGTGACAGTGACGAGGTCTTCTGCGTGCAGGCCTCACCCAGTAGTCGACACCAAAGGAGGTGGGCCATCGTCTGCAGTTCCTTACAGTTCAAAGACTGGGTGTCATCAATGTATCCCCACCTCCTCATCGTACTTTTAACACGGCCAACGCCAGTGCGTAGGCGATTCAGAGAACGCCAACAGAGCCATGCCTGGTCAGACCCCGCTGGCAGGGATTCAGTCGCCTCTAATCCCATTTTATTGGAGGCTGGTATATCAGCTATTTTGCTGTTCCACATCTGTATTCTAGTGATACTAGGAAACGAGTTTGGCTGAAAACTACCAACATTAATGTAAGAATCATTTTGCGTATGAGTTGTTTCCGCACGAATCGACAGAGTACGAATGTTCTCGAAACCGACAAAACCACAATTTTTAGTGTAGTTCTACGTGGTAGCAGGAGGTGGTAGCAGGGGGTAGTAGCAGGAGGTGGTAGCAGGGGGTAGTAGCAGGAGGTGGTAGCAGGAGGTGGTAGCAGGGGGTAGTAGCAGGAGGTGGTAGCAGGAGGTAGTAGCAGGGGGTAGTAGCAGACGGACGAGTGCTAGTTCTCTTAGCAGTAATCATGGGCAGCACATGTTTATCTTAGAGGAGCGCGCAAGCATAGTGAATAGAGAGGATCAGGATTCGATTCAGGACAAGTTTACGGGTGTGTGTGTGTGTGTGTGTGTGTGTGCGTGCGTGCGTGTGTGTGTGCGTGTGCGTGTGTGCGTGTGTACGTGTGTGTGCGAGTGTGTGGATGCGTGCGTGCTTGTGTGCGCACGCGTGCGTGTCCATGTGCGTGTGAGTGCGCGTTTGCGCACGCCCGCGCACACACGCACGCACGCCAGTAGTATCATTATTCACAACTCTTGTGACATTTGATGTTATGACATGACATTTGATGTTATGACATGACATTTGATGTTATGACATGACATTTGATGTTATGACATGACATTTGCTACATTTGTCTGCGGTCGAGCATATCCTGCCATAGATACTCCATTGTTTCGGCTCATTGTAAAACAACAGCGGCAGTTATCAGGTGTTAATTTTTTGTCAGATATTCGGGATATCGATATAACGTATACGTAACTTGAACATACTAACTGTATGCAAATAAAACGTATTGTAATTGCTTCTAATACATCACAGGACATTTCACGAAAATGTCGACATCAATCCCGGGATGCCTTGCATTAGAGCGTATTCGTCATTTACAGTTTTAAAGACGTTATTTCAATTATCTTATTGTATCACCTTCGGCCTTTTCTAAAGCTACAAAGACACGTTTTGTCAATATTTACTTGCAATATTACATCATGTACAAAAACATTTAACAACGTCTGTAGTTCTTCTGCTGATACAACTAATAGCATATCCATGAAAGTATACCTTGCTTAAACATAGCATCAATGACATTAAATTCAATGCAGATATCGCTTACAAAAATGTAATGTTAAACATAGTAGGAGACAGCATTGACACAACATTTGTAATCACAGTTAAAATGCTTTTAGGTGAACACAAGTTTTTACGCTTTACAACACTTGCAGATTAAGATAGGGCTGACTATCCGAACTATCTACCCTACACAAATAGGGTAGATGGTGGATTGTATCCACCTTAATTAAATATGGAAGATAGGAAATCAAAATAAGTATTGCAGTGGCGATGTCTGTCATGTCAAGACTTAACATCATCTGGAAGAGCAGATACATCAGTTTCCAAACAAAACATACGCTCTACAGAGCACGCAGCTTCTACCCTCCTCTACTGACGCGAGAGCTCTGACAGCAGGAGGTCAAGAGAAGGCACCTTGGAGGTCAAGAGAAGGCACCCTGGAGGTCAAGAGAAGGCAACCTGGATGGCAAGAGATGACACCCTGGAGGGCAAGAGAAGTTAGGGCTGCTAGAAGAAAAACTGGCTAGATAACATACAAGAAAGACACATCGATACCTATCGATCCTGCTACGACAGCAAATAGCAGGCAACACTGGCGAGGATTGTGCGGGAATAATATCACTATGACCGCTCCAGTCAAGGGACGAAAGTGAATGTTGTAAATAGTTCTATAGTTGTCTCATATATGTACTTGCCAAAGACAGGCGTCAAGAAAGGCATCAGCAAATGTTTATCCGGTTGGAACGAACATATGCAGGCTCAGCATGATACTTCTATGTTCTGTCACGACAATCGAGTGCAATGCGGTTATGAGAGCATGATGAAATTGCCAATGTCAGCAAAGTGTCGCTATGCTGTGTGATATGTAATTAAGGAAGATGCAAAGATGAAAAGTTATAAAATAGTTGAAGTTGTTAGTGAAGGCAAAGGTCGTAACCTATGGAAAAACTGCATAGTTTGAGAATATGTGATCATCGTCTTTCCAGTGTAATTGATTGTCATACCTATAGGTGCAGAAGGTACTTGTGTTTTTTTGCATAAAGATTGTCATTGTCTTAACCTAACGAGTCTGTTTCGGCCCGTTACACTTGCACTTCACTTCACGTCACCCCTTAACCGGGACGGTCGTAGGGGTGTCGTTCACACACAGTTCTCGCCAGCCTTGTCAGTTTCACTGTTACAATTGTTGTTTGTCTTGTGTTCAGTATACGAAATGCTGAGGATTCTCCTGACATATTTCGTTTCAAATGTGTGTACGCGTCTCGCAGACGATAACGCTGAATTATTATTATTTTTTTACTGTTGTAAAATTATGGTGGTTTGGTGACGACACTCTGCACTTATAAAACAGAATTGCTAATTTTATTATTAATATGTGCATGCGTGAATGTTGTGCTCATAGTGATGGCCTAATTGCCACCACCATCATGTACTGATATTGATGATCCTAAAGGGAAACTAAAGTCATGGTTTTGGGTCTATACGAGTTACTAAAATATTACCATTTGCAAATATTATTAAGAATATCGCGCCACTGGTTTACTATGACTCGTAGATGACCCTATATCACCAGCGCGAGCATATCGCAGTATTTGCCCACCAAATAACAATCTATTTGTCAACACCCAATCTGTTTGTGTCTAAACTCAGCTGATGTAACATATTGTGGCTTCTGTTTATTAAACCAGTCCCTTTCTGACATAACAACGCATTTGGTTGAACAGTTTTCGATTTTTGTGTATACATACTCGCCGCGATTAATACGTCACAGTGGTAGTTTAGGTTAACAGAGTTCTGAGAAGTGCACAGGTGCTTATCGGTCGCGACGGTTAACATGTCTGCGCCCAGAAAAACGGATATTTAACCGGAATATCCAACATTCTTATCGCATTCTGAGAAAACCACATTATGCATTGATATATATACAAATATTCATTTACATGTAAATGAATTGCAGACAATATATTGCAGTAACAGAACATATGGAACATGACATGTCCACGAGCTACAATTCCATGCCGTAAACTAGGCAGAAAAGTAATCTATGTCGCATATCAAATGTAACAGACATCACAAGATGTTTTTATTTCGTGATGTAATAACTGTGGAGACTTTCCACAGCGATAGATACAACATAAACGTCTCGACACGGATACGTTGCCTGATATTGTCAGAAGGTGTGTTCATTCACTGGAGTGAGTCATGCTTGACTAGTCATGCGTCACCAGTCACCGTCCCGACAGCGTCCTGTGGCCAAACCACACGCGTTCGAATGCAGTGCATTTCAGATGACAAATACTGTTGTCATTTTTGAACGGGGCGGCTTCTCTCCCGCGGCTGACGATTGTTTTATGAGTGGTGAGTGAACTACTCCAAACCAAATTTTCATCACAGAATAATTAGCTGTCTTCGCCTGTCAACCCGTCTTCTGCACGCATCCAGACAATCACCGACAGGCTATGCCTACCTTTAAATGCACCGTTATTTATTCTGTAGCTCTATATATTTGTTGAATTAAGTAATTGTTGTTGTTATTGTTGTTGTCGACCTCACACAAACGTTGAGTTTTACTATAAAGTTGAATAACGTGCCACATTTGTAGAAACGGAATAAGATACACATAACAAGATTGAACAAGATTGCCAAGGCAAATGCCCAGATGCTAAGTGGACAAGGAAGCCATTGGCTTATCGAGAGTCCAACAAAATTATTCGCCTATGTGTAACCCGCCCTCCTGATATATGTGTCAACCTTGTTTTTAAACATATTCACTCTGTTAGCAGTTGAAAAATCCGTAGATAATGTGTTCCTTTCATTTATTGTGCTGTGTGAGAACGAGTATTTCCAGATATCAAATCTACACCGATACTAATAACACCTCATATCCTGTAGTTCTACTATCGTTCTTGGGTGAGATAAACATTTCTAAAACTCTTTTCACATCTATTCAATATCTTTAAAAACTTAAATTTGCTCTCCTTTTAACCTCGTTGTCTCTAGGTTTGTTAAACCACATTCTTTTATGTGTTCATCATAACTAAGAGAACAATAGATGAAGAATATTGTATAATGTTATACTCCCTATTATATATATATATATATATATATATATATATATATATATATATAAATATATATATATATATATATATATAACACTATATACCGCATTACCTGTACAGTGCCTAAAAATACCACATTACCTGTACATTTGTAATGACGAAAATTACATGAATTTTCACGGTCGAATATGCATAAATTATGTCCAGTATGATTTCAGTTAACCTTTTTTTATAAATATAGGTGCTTGTTTTTTATTTCACTTGCATATTTATAAGTATACTAATTTGATGTACAGGTAATGTTGTTTTCATTAAAAACCATATTACCTGTACAGCTGATATATGTACAGGCAATCTAGTGATTTCTCGTATATAAAATTACAACCAATGAGCGGCCACTTGCTGACCTTTTATGACCTGCGACACAGTTTTTCATGAAAATAAATGGCGCTCGTGTTTTCTGTAGAGTGTAGCGCGAAATTGTAATTAACTTTACACTTTATCCCTTGTCATAGTCGACAATGCGACATTATACCCCGGCATCAGACTGCCATGCTAGTTACGCAACTCTAATGCTTACTGAGTATAATGTGTAAGGTAAGCGGCAGCTGAATACGACTGCGTTACCGACAGTGGCAGTGCCAGTTCTAGACTAAGTCTAAGACTAAGTCTAAGACTAAGTCTAAGACAAAGGCTAATGAAACCCGAAGTGGAGCACTTACAGTCACAGTCACTCTGTAGCCAGTAATCGGGCAGTACTCATACCTACTATATACTCATATTCTATGACTAAGGTACATGCAGTCTGCACTCTAGTTGGGTATAGGTTTGGGTTAGAGTTCCAGTCAGAGTTATTAAGTCAATACTTTCATGGCGGCCATATAATTCACGATCAACACACATCTCTTAGCGCTTCACATTACATTAGAACGAACTCGTCATGATTCATGTTCGACAATTTTATTCTTAAACCAATGTTATATTTGGAAACGTGTCAATGGCACATTTATATATATAGATACTATAGGCTACTGATACATAGCTCACACTGCTTTACAGGCAAATTGCCCATCAAAATCCATAGTAACTATAATGGAACATCCGAACACGAACTACTTGACTCTAATCCTGATTTTGCATATTTTCTACTGGTCTTGGCGTTGTTTGAGTAATGTGAAAACAAACCTGATCTGTCCTGTGGCATAACAGTGTGAATAACTGGATATAATAAAAAAGTTACACACTATTGACTAATTATAGGATCTATTAATAAACTGTCATCAACATTTAAAACGTCTGCTGCAATTTTTTTTAAATCAGGCCCTTTCCACAAAAATGTGGTTAATGAATGGTTTAATTAATATTAACAGTCAGATTACATTGATATATTGTAATATTATACATGGACTGTAGAAGGCCTGGGTTTGTTATATAAAGACATCAATACACATTAAAAAAATAAAACAGTTGTATTAAAAAATCCAAAATAATACACGTGCAGACATCTCATTTAATCGGAACACAACTTTGCACAGAAATTAAAGTAACAAAATTCCATGACGATGAACCTCCGTAAATATTGAGCCAGAGGTTCTATGCTGACAGAGGTAGTAACCAAATTAGATCTACTGCACAAATGCATCAGCATGGGAACGATGACAGTAGTGTACCACATAGAATCATAGTAACATGCTTACTGTACATCACTTCAATTATGAACCATCATATGCTGAATCAATTCAATGCAGCTAAAATTATTTTTAAAAAAAATGATAAATTATACATTTTCCTTGCTTTATTTGTTGACATTATTAGTTGTAACTTAACATGACTGTTGCCATTTAAATAGTATTCTGGTATGAATCTATACCTACTTTCTGCAAAGAAGGTACTGTCAAACATGTAGTGAAGTTCGTCTAAGTTACAATCAATATTGCATTTTGTGCACTTTTTTAACAAGATTTGCCATCCAAGCCAAAGGCCCAGATGGCAAGTGGACAAGGAAGCCATTGGCTTATCGAGAATCAAACAATGTTCATCTACTTATAACCCGCCCTCCTGAGATATGTGTCAACCTTGTTTTTAAACATATTCACGCTGCTAGCAGTTACACAATCTGTAGACAATTTGTTCCATTCATTTATTGTCCTTTGTGAGAACGAGTGCTTCCTGATGTCCAATCTACATTGATCCTTTACTAATTTTACCTCATGTCCTCTAGTTCTGCTATCCTTCTTGAGTGAGAAAAACATATTTCTATCAATATTTTCATACCCATTCAATATCTTAAAAACTTCAATATGATCTCCTCTTAACCTCCTTGTCTCTAGAGTTGTTAAACCACATTCTTTCAGGCGTTCTTCATAACTATAATAATCTCTCGGTTCTGGAATCATTTTAGTTGCTCTCCTTTGTATGCGTTCAAGCGTATCTATATCCTTCTTACGATATGGTCTCCATGCTTGTATACAGTATTCTAAATGAGGTCTAACTATTGCTTTATAAAGAGGTATAATTAACTTTTTTCCCTTGTATGTTATGTTTCTTCTAATCAATCCAAGAATTTGATTACCCTTTGAAGCTGCAATACCACTTTAATTTATATCAATGGACAAATAGCAAACTGTAACTCATCTAGTTTGTGAGACATTTGTAATTGAATACAGACAGATTAACATGGCTATTCCTCCATTCACCGGCTTGACTATGTCATGTTCACAAAACATTGCACCCGATGCTCTGACACACATATATTTAATTTTTTTCAATTAAATATCTTTATTGCAGACTCAACTGTGCAGCATGTACATAAAAACATACACATAAAGTAAACAAAATATAAGAGTATTAAACAATGGGGCCTACTAAATGTAGACTCAATCAAAATTATTATGTATATATATATATATTTATCCAATGTCATCGTATTCTCGAAAACCACTTTAAATCACTGTTCACTATTGCAGTCACCAGCTTATTATAAGAGGCATCAAGTCTCAGCATGAATGTATACACAATATTTCGAATCACATTACCATCTTATACGCAGTCTGATTTAAATACCAATATATAAGCAGTCTAAAAATGTATCCAGGCACACCTCTGTCAATCAACTGAAATTCTGAAATAATATAGAGTGTTTTGCTTTATCAAAAGCCTTATAAGCATTTAGAAAACACATAAACATTGACCCATTTAGGCTTATATGCCTGTCAATAAATAACTTCCTTTAATACATAACTGACATAGTAGATAGCATAACCGATATTCTATCCAACAATACATTTTTGACATAATACTTGCTAATGCAATAGGTCAATCATTTTCTTTACTGTAAATCTTGCCACATTTATCTTTGATAATTGGAATAAGCACAAAAGACAAATAATTAGGTAAGAATCCATGCACAAAAAAAGCTAGTTATGCTGCACATTGCAAGTAAAGCCACAATGGACTTATCACAATGTTTAAGGCATTCAGCATATATGCCGTCCATACCACGTCTTCTTTATATCCAGATGTTTAATAGCATTTTCAACTTCACATACTTCCACAACTATATCATGTGTATAGCTGACATCATGATCTATATCACTAACTCAATTAAATAACTGTTTAAAGTGAGATCTCCATAACTCAGTAATTTCCTCCTTCCCTGAAATACCCTCAACACTGTTAGGTAGAGGTTTGTTACAACTGTTAATTTGACGTATCCCTTTCCAGAAGTCTTCTGGCTTACTCTGTGACAACTTCTTTGCTAATGAATCCTTCCTGAGTTGAGTCTCATGATTTTTAATCAAACATCGCATGATTGATGATGAAGAGTTAAAAAGCAGGACCATTTTTAGGTTTATGAGCATCAACCCACATTACAAAACATTCTCTAGAAGCAGTGTGGAGATATGTGGCATGGCCATTCCAGCCAGGTCTACATTGATATAGTCTCGCCTTATCACCCTGCTGACTCACCAGTTCATCACTAGCATTTGGCATGAGTTCTATTACATCATCATAAAGAACATTTATCGCAGATATTTGTGCATCGTTTGTGTAGTTTACATTATTACAAATAATAGCACCATTTTCTAGGTTTTTTTTTTGCCTTAGCATAACTATTAATACAGTTGTCACTAAATTGGCCCCAGCTGTGATATAGATCAAGATGTTCTACAAAGAGGTCTTCATGATCATGAGATTCATAGGGCATGTATACACATAGTATAACATATTTCTGGTTATTATAGTTAATTTATATTACAGTTAGCCAGTCAATATCCAGATTTAAACATGCAACAAGCATATCAAAGCAAGTGCGCCACAGTATGGCCACTCTTCCTGGGTTATGGCCTCTGCACAGGCGATCCCTATAATCTACTGTAGTTGCCCCTGTGCCATGAAAATCTGAATGCAGAGTATTTAAAGATCCAAGATCTTGTTTACTGAACCAAGTTTCTTGGCGACATACAATATCAATGTCATCATTATTCAACATGTCCAGCACACACAGTCTGTGATGTAATTTTGAGGCATAATTTGGCAAGTCCCTACAGTTACATGAAATAACTTTCATCACTGAGAGTCCGTAAGATTGCTCCTACTAGCATCTGATAGTTTCACATCAGTGTTTGTGCCATCACGCCTGTGTTCTCGGGTATGATTTCTCCACCACCAGATGTATGCACCCTCTGGCCATAGCGTTGCAGACAAGAATACCTTCGGAAGTGGGCAGTTGCAAGTGATGTGAAAAACTGTACATCTCAGTAGACTTCACCTGTTCTACCACAACGTCAAGGGTCAACGAGGAGTCCATATATGCCTTCAGCAGCAGTTTGGATCAAGACATGAATAAAATACATTTGCCCAGCATAGATCTGACAGTTTAGCAGCTCACATTGCCACATTATTTGCACTGCCAACGATTGCTGAACCTTTCTGCACTAACTTGGTAGACACAGTCCTGTGTTTCTTACGAACTGTCTTCCATGTATATATATATATATATATATATATATATATATATATATATATATATATATATATATATATATATGATATATACATGTATAACCAATGCTAGTTGCTGATTAGGCAGTCTGTGTAACAAAGCATTTGATGCAATTCAAGTACTTTTTATAAGAATAACACCTAATAAGTGTATGAGCTCTAAAACGACTCATTTCGATTGGTGCTAAGCGTAATGGTATACACAAAAGGCTCATTAGTTTCATAACACATTCTTAAAGCAATAGGAAAGGCAATATTTATACCGTATAGGCCCATTAACAATCACACATGGCTTGCATACCATTATGGCTTGCATAACATCAAGGCTTGTATACCACCAATACCACCATGGTTTGCATACCATCAATACCATCATGGTTTGACTACAAATCTCTTGTTAAACAGTCAAGTCTCTTCTTTATCCTCTACTGCTTCAGTCTTTTCATGTTGTTTAATTTCGTCTTTATGGTGGTCCAATTGTGTTGTATCTTTTGATTCTTTTTTGAATGCTTCTATCTCGGTATTTCCTGTTGAAAGAAATGTTAATGCAACAATTGAGCAGAAAAAAAAACAGTTGTTAGAGTGAATCAGATGCACCTATTGTCCTCTTGTATGGGTTACCTTAATATTGTTTAATTAATAAAAAAATCACAATCTTCCAATGTATATTTTAAGAGTAGCACAATACAATTTTGAAGCAGATGTATCATAAGAACCGTCCAAGCGTCATCAAACTTCACGGTGCATTATTCTTATCACCCATATCAATGCAAACTCTTAGTAAACATATTTTCCACCAGTCCATCAAAATAAATGTGTGTTTAATAGTAAAATGCTAGCATGAAACTTGATTAGTTATGTTTTATTAACTTTAATAGATCATAGGCCCAAAATATTGCATTCTGTTCATTTTACAATAATATATCTTGTGCCTAAATAAGAGGAAAACTTATCTGTTGTATACAAGTACAATAACTGACCAGGTAATAACTCTCCATCATACTCTTTTCAAAATATGATGTGGTTAGCATAGTCTCCTCACTCCACCGTGTGTATGGCCTTTCGGAGCTGCAAGGGAAAACAACAAATGTGACTTGTGGGAAGCATTTTACAATAAGCGTAATTCAAGGTATACAAGTATATATACTTCCAGTATATATACTTGCATTCCAGATTCACAAAAAGCATTTCAGATTCAAAAAATGTGCATCATCGATCGGTCGTATTGTAGGCCTTTTTATATGCCTATGATGCCATTTAACTTTATAAATTTCTTAATACAAAATTTTCAATATATGTACAAAATAGTTATTGTCAGATTAAAGGGTAGAATATAAAACAAAGTTTAAAGTGAATAAATACTGTGGCTTAGTCTTAGCCAGGGCACAGCCAAGATTTTTATAAGGGATGTAGTGGGGTAAAATCGGTTTTGCCCAAATGTGGACTTTCAGCTTTTTTCACAATGCAAGGTGTTTGTGAGGTTTTAGGTGATCAATGTTGACATTTAAGATGAGTAAACAGTTTACTAATTAATGCTCTATTTGTTTTATTTAACTGTCTATATTTGTAGCACAGGCAGACCCTTGAACAATTTGTTATGGTTGGCCCCAAATTGAAGACGTTATAATCACCTATATTGGTAAAACTAAGTCAGGTACAATAAGAACACTTCATATACAGATTAACTGTCAATTGATGCCATTATAATCACCTCTGAACGGCTCCATTTGCTGCTCATTTGTGGCAGTCGCAAGACCCTCCAAAGTCTACAGATTTCATGTGCATACATTTTAGTATTAAACAAACACATGAGTGCTCATACATTGGTATAATTATGTCAATGGGCAATTGGGACATTTCATATAATAATTATTATTAATGACATTATAATCAACTCTCAACGGCTCCACTTGCTGCTTATTTATGGCAGTCGAAACCATCCAAAGCCTATAGATGTCAGGTGCATACATTTTAGTATTAAGCAAACACATGATTGCTCATACGTTGGTAGAATTATGTCATGTGCAATTTGGACACTTCATATACAGATTAAATGTCAACCGAAAACATTATAATCACCTCTGAATGGCTCCATTTGCTGCTGTTTATTTGTGGCAGTCGAAGACCCTCCAAAGGCTACAAATGTCATGTGCAAACATTTTAGTATTAAGCAAACACATGGGAACAGCTTGCCTATAGATACTATCTGTAGGCAGACACACAAATATGCTTAAGGCTCAAGTAATCAACGTGTATGATGTACCCTACCTCCTTCTAACATGAAACATCTGCAATCACCACCTGTTCATTGGTGGATATGTGGGTGGTGGCAAAGATGCAGAGATGGTACACCTCTACCACCACCCGCGCAACAGTATTCCCATTCTTTTCATATGGCACCAGTCTACCTGTCCTGTGTGATAGCTCAGTGGCATCGACACTAGATTCGATTAAGCCAATACATAATATAGTAATAGACACTTAAGTAAGGATTAAATAACCATATGTCTGCAAACAGACGAATTAATAAATAGTATAATTTAAAATTCTTACAAGACATGATGATATCCATTAACTAATCACATACAATCATTAGTACAATGTAATGCATATGAACTAACCAGAACTCCTTCTCTTGAGCAACGAAGTGGTACATGTTGTACCCTCCTTTCTACTTCTTCTGTGCAGCTAAAGCGCTTGACAAGCAATTTCCTGCCTCTGGGTGATCTTGCATTACAACTGTTCCAAAACCTGACACACAGAACAAGTACAGAATTTATTTTATATCTACCTGTTAGTTAATGTAATTCCACTAATAATTATAGCATTATATATATATATATATATATATATATATATATATATATATATATATATATATATATATATATATATATATGTGCAGTAAATAAAATAAAAACATGATTGTAGCAAAGTAATGTTACAATCAGACATGGAGTCAATGTTTTCCTTTAATAAACCACTGGTGCAATTTTCTTTATTGTAGTTGTAAATCAGTGTGTTGTATCAGTTTTAACATAATTTAGATTTGTCATCCAAGCCAAAGGCCCGGATAGCAAGTGGACAAGGAAGCCATTGACTTATCGTACAGTCCAACAGTGTTCATGTACATGTGACCCGCCTTCCTGAGATGTGTCAACCTTGTTTTTAAGCATATTCACGCTGCTAGCAGTTACACAATCTGTAGACAATTTGTTCCATTCATTCATTGTCCTTAGTGAGAGGAGGTGTACACCCAGCAATGTTGTTTAAGACTTCAATAAACATTTATTGTCCTTTGTGAGAGGAGGTGTACACCCAGCAATGTTGTTTAAGACTTCAATAAACATTTATTGTCCTTTGTGAGAGGAGGTGTACACCCAGCAATGTTGTTTAAGACTTCAATAAACATTTATTGTCCTTTGTGAGAGGAGGTGTACACCCAGCAATGTTGTTTAAGACTTCAATAAACATTTGATTTCAGTATGAATGTATTTATAACCAGCTGGATGGAATAGATGCTGAGGTGATGTATGATGTGCAGAAAATACAAACCGGTCTTAAAGCCGTCCTTATCAGACCCCAACTGACACCACCAAAGCGCTTCTTCAATGGGAGATTTCTTCTGAAATGTCAGGAACACCAATCATAATGTGGTTTATACAATATTATATTAAGCACATAACATAATTGTTTTATAAAATGCATACATGTCCATGTAGGTTACTATTACCATACGACGGACAATAGCAGATGATAGAAATATTCTGATATACATTGATAAATTTTATACATTACTCTATACAATTTTAACTTATTTTTGTTAGATTCTGCTCAATAGAAAATGTATGTAGCCTACAGGTGCCCGGGAACTGACACGGCATAAATATAGAAAATGTTATCAACACCTTGTTATACAAAATCTATGGCTATGCCTTCAAATTGTCACCATATCACCAAATTTTTTTTACAAGATTATCTAGAGAATTAGGTAAAATTATGTACATATCAAGAAAAAAAATGCAATGATACCTTAGTACAAAGGAACAAATAGGACTAATTTGTAATCAAAATGATTGATTTAACATACTGGAATGATTTAAACAAATCAACGCTGCCTGTTAAAAGCAAGTGCTTTAGACAAATGATGTGTAAACATACTATTCGGTATAACTGTCTTTTTCATCAAGTAATAATTATCGGGGAAAGTAAACAAGGGTCGAGTGATATGTACACATTAAATGCTTTTTTCAACGTTTGGACATAGTAATTACTAATGTTATATAGAGTGGCGTCTTTTGGCGAAGTCTTTCGTCCAAGCGTAGCAATTTTGTGCCATGTTTTCGTCGTTCGATAATCATAAATATTTCATTCAAAAACAACTTTTCTAACAAATTGGTTGTACTTAATCGATGAAATAATTGTTAATGATTTTGAATATCAATATCCTGTGCGAAGTTTTTTAATGGCATATTGTATTAAATATATCAAAAATGACCCTAACATGGCATGGGCAACGCCAACGAGCATAAACATGAAATCGCGGCTACATTTTCCATTACACCTAGGCTACTGAATACTGTAGTTGTCGACATTATTTAATTTCTTGCACATTAAATAATGGTGTTCGGTAATTGAAGACATGTGGTTATAGTTCACTATCTCGCCATTGTACTGTGTGAATTATCAGCACAATTAAGAACAGACTTGTGTAAACAGCGCCGCTGTCAGCGGAAGAAAATCTAAACAAACGGCCCCTGCTCCCTGACGTTTAACGTTAAATTTCTAGGTTAGATTTTATGAAATATATGCGTAATCGCTTAATTGTAATATATCATCATCACAGCTACTGTTCAAAAGATCAGAAACTTACCAATCGTTGTCCGTACGACATTTCTGCTAACGAATTCGCGAAACACGAAAACGCCAAGACCGGAAAATATGACGCGTGACCTATATTCAGACGAACCGACGCATGCGCATAATTCGCTTGGAAAAACTCGAACACTTGTCTTGATGCGGTAAATGTTAACCAAAAAACAAAATACGTCAACTTCTCAGTTTTATTCGGGCAACATGTCAATGAAGGTTGTAGTTTGCAAACCATGCAAAATAATATCAAGTACACACACAGTTTATACTAGTATAACACAATATTGCCCAACGCATATGTACAGGCAATAATCGAACACAAAAAAGTATCAGCACACAAATCTGCCGTCCGTGTAAATATGAAAATAGAGGCTACAATTCATAATTAGTTGCCAAATTCCGCAAAATAGCACCCATTAAATGTATATGACTAAGAAAAACGTCAGTATATCCACTAGGGGAATGTGTGTGGAAGGTTAAAATATTGCCTGTACACGTATATGTACAGGCAATATAGATGTACAGGCAATGTGGTGATTTTTGGCATTGAATGTACAGGTAATGTGGTATGTAGACTAATATATATATATATTATATATATATATATATATATATATTATATATTATATATATATATATATATATATATATATATATAATACAACGATATATAAATATATATTTAATACTACGATACATATATATATTTATATATATATGTATATATATCGTAGTATTAAACACAACAACAGCATGCAGGTGTACACAAACACATCGTGATTGTGAGACATGTTATATATTAACATCATTGTGTAACATAAATTGTTTAAGTATACATTTGTAGTTAATAATTGAATAGGTAGTAAACTTGAGTCTTGTTTTAGAATAATTCCAAATTATAGTGTCCTTAATTCTTATTTATAAAGTTGCCATGGATATATGTTTTTGTGTAGAGTGTCTTGTATTGTATCTATTACCATCTTGATTAATTAAAAAAAAATTGTAGGTATAAGACCACTGTTGTATTTATACATAAGCATATAATTGTCTAAACGTGAAGATGTTTAGTAGTTTAAAGATAGGTTGGGTATGGGGTAATCAGAATCATAAGTAAATTTGTTAGATCCGAACTGTACACGCATTAAATAATAATATATCAGTATATAATTGTACGTAATAAAATATTACTGTATACAGGGAGGATAATGGAGACTCCCACAAAGAGTTATTAAAAGTCGCTACCGTAAGAGCCACCCATCATATTCGTTTTTTTTAACCAAACTGACTACTTATTAATACAATGTAACAACCTTTTATACATTAGTCTTTCCAATATTTTAGAGAAAGTAGGTAATATTTAAATTGGCTGGTATTTAGAAAATATTTTCCCCTTAGCTTTATAGATAGGTATAACCTATTTTTAATTCATATGGGAATATTCCAGTATAGAGATTTTATATAAATATGCTAAGTGTTTAATACAGCTATTATATGTTTTTTAATTACTTTACAAGAAATGTCATCCCTTCCAGGACTACATATTTTGAGAGAGTTTAATATTGCTGACACCTCATTTACAGTTACCGGTTCAATGTATTTAGTTTTAGTATTAATGTTTTTCGTATATGAGATAGAGTCTGTTTGGTCCTGTGGAATGGGTTTTGCTAGGTTAGAGCCAACATTGATGTAAAATTTATTAACACATTCGCTTATTTGTTTTTTGTCTGATGTTACAACGTTGTTGATGCTGAATTTTGTCTGCGTTATACGTTCATGTTTCTTGTTTATTATTTCTTTTAACAGGGACCCAAAACATCTGCCATTTTCCTACCTTTTAACTAATTTGTCCAGATCGTTTTGTAAATGTTGTTTATCACCATCATTGTTAACCTTTCTAAACACGTTTGTGTCATCCGCAAATTATGGCACGTTGATTGTTATATAATCGCCCAAATCATTGATATATATATTACGAATAATAAAGGTCCTAATACTGGTCTTTGTGGTATCCCACTCAAACTGATTTCTAGTTTGAAAGTTCCCCATCTACTACAGCACGCTGTCTTTTGTCAGTCAGCAATTTTATTTCCATTCCATTATAGTAGTTATAGTGTGCTAATGAAACCTCAAAAGAGCGGCCCAGTAAAGAGCACCCCAGTAACTTCCGGTCACGTGACTTCTGGGTAGCCCCAGCGCCCCCTAGCGGTAACCTACATCCACCACGAGCGCCCCCTAGCGACTGGAGATAACCCTAACGGTCATAACCTTGTGTGTGTGTGTGTGTGTGGTGACCTATGACCTGTACTGACCAGGTAGTGACCGTGACGATTCATACGTAGTAATTATAGGGTCATTAGTAATCAACTAATTAATAATAGGGTCGTTAATTATATCAACTATCAAAGGGGACTAATGGAGACGAGAAATCAACGCAACACGATAGGGTACGAGTGCACACGTATTTTATTGAGTATAATACAAGCAGCATGGCGATACATCAAGCGTGGTAGCGTGTAATATCACTACAACTACAACTACGATGAATATATATGAATCGACTTGCGTATGTTGACCATCGCGCCAAAGGTCGTGAGCTTAGGGGTGTTTCCACCGCGCCAGAGGCTCGAGGATGACGACGACGAGGCGACTTGCGGATGTTTACCATCACGCCAGAGGTCGCGAGCTTACGGGTGGTGCACCACCTCGCCAGAGGCTCGAACGATGATGTGGTGTACTGCTGCTATGAGCGATAATACAGTGTACCACAACATCGCAGCTGTTTTAAGCCAATCAAATACGCGGCAATCATTAACTACTGAATAGGTGCCGAATATATCATCAGTCTCTGTACGATACACGATAGTAGGGTATACCCTTTTTCAATAGTCTCATCCAATCGAACACTTCAACATCGTTATTGACCAGATTAGTGTGGAACATGTTTACGAAAGTCTTCATAGAAGAACCTTTACAACGAAACATTACATAAGCAACACAATATTGTCCGCAAACGTTAGACAGAGGACTCTGAAGCCTCTGGGTATTATGAGTCCATTCGGAACAGTGTTTGTTCAGGAAGGTGCGGAACGCTGCGTAACGAGGCGGCAGTCCGTACGAGCAGAAGTATTCGCCGCGTCCGTCGGCGTCCAGGTACAGCGCTATCCAATGTTCGCCTGGTTCGTCGCCGTTGTCGGTGTTGCACACGAAGGCTGCGGGCAGAGTGCCGTCTATCGTAGTGGGTAGTCCGTCTCTGGGTACGACGCCGCGAAATATAGTTCTGTTGCACGGGTCCACTGCCAGTAGTCTAGCAATCTGCAGGGTGTCCATTTTAGTAGTCGTAGATGATGTTGCGATTCTTGTCGATTTCCAGCACGGACTCGAGCTCGGCGTAGGCGACGACGTTCACGGTGTTCAGCAGCGCATTGCGGAAATGCACTTCTATGCGCAGGTTGCCCTTTTGTACTAGATGGAAGCAGGGACCATCGCACTGATCGGGGTCAGGTCGAAACCGAAGAAGGTGTAGCCGTGTCGGTAGTCGCTGCGAGTCAGTCCGTTCCCTTCGTCCTGCCACAACTTACCGGTCGACGAGAACAGACTCATGTAGCTCCTGACAAAGAGGTTGTCTTCGAAATTCGGCTGGAAAGGTTTGGAGGGTATCTGTCGTCCGTCCACGTACACCGCGAGGAAGCTGATGGCGTTGTTCTTGGCGTGAAACGGATTCTTGTCGTACGCTCCGTTGTAGGCATCGTTATCGATGCAGCACAGCACCAGACGTTTCGGCAGGGTGCCGAGGAACAGGTTCTCGTACGTGTGCGAGCGAGTGCCGGCAGGAATGGAGTACACCTTGCACTCGACGGACCGCATCGGATACTTGACCGTACTCTTCTCCAAAGCCTTGACGTGTGCTATCTGCACGCTGGGATTCACGGTGACTTTCTTTGCAAACAAGCAGGCATTGACTATTTGTATCTTGTAATCGGGGTTGACTCCACCAGCCATGAGTGCAAAAGCAGGTTTACTACGCACCAGTCGGATC
This sequence comes from Lamellibrachia satsuma, assembly GCA_033239005.1. NCBI lineage: Eukaryota > Metazoa > Annelida > Polychaeta > Sabellida > Siboglinidae > Lamellibrachia > Lamellibrachia satsuma. The sequence continues at coordinate 2,294,533 of BSQZ01000033.1, forward strand.
TTGACGTCGACGCCGTTGATGAGGAATTTATCCTGCAGAAAGAGGTCCACGTGGAGACGGCCCATCATATCGACAACACGGCTCCTCAGGATGTTCTCTCGTCGAGCCACGAACCCTTCGTTAGCTGCGGGTCCGTCGGCTATCTCGCAGGCGTCCATGCGAGTGGCCGTGTCCTTGTGCCACAGCTGACTCGTCAGTTGCGTGTCCTTGGCATCTGGACCGTAGCTGAGCAACGTCTCTATGAAGGCGCGATACGCATACGTGTTGGTCGAAGGGGTCACGAGCGCATTGTTCAGGGAGACGTCGGCTTGACTGATCAGTGCATGCAGCCAGTTATTCACCGGTGCCACGGGATCGGCCAAGTCGATATCGTCCCTGTTGGCTCGTGTCACCTTCGCCTGCACGTGCAGTATCGTGTTGGCGAGATCCAGGTAATCGTCTCCCGATCCTGGTATGAGGAATTCTATGGGTCCACCCGAGTCCAGCGAGGACAAGGGCTGATGTTCCACTACGTGACTGTCGATGATGCTGGTCTGAGTGGGGGGTACTGTTAAGAGATCCAGTTCGCTCTTGACCCCTTCACACGACTGTTTATATACGAATGCCATCGTCGTCGAATATGTCGGCCTCGCGTTTCGCGGACGTCTGTCTCTTGCGTCGTCTCTTTGCTAAAGTGACTCCTTTCTTTGCCGGCGCGCGTTTTATACGTTTTCGAGGACGCACGCCAGGAACCACCATACGCATCAGATTCCTACAGGCATCTGTGACGCGTCGTTTGGTTGCCTTTTTTATGCTCTGTCCAGACATGACGTCGTCGGCTATGCGCACGCCGGTCTTCAACGCTCCCCTTCCCAACGCCACGGCACCTCTCTTGATGAGCGGCATGGCGCTGCGCAGCAGACCGGTGAACAGACTACCTAGTCCATGTCCCCGCTGGTATTGAGCACCGGCGAAGTAGGGCAGCGCACCACCTGCCTGACGCGCGTAATACTCGTTGTAATTCATCTTCAGAACAGTCCGATCCTGCGCCGTCGAAAATGAAGTGTCACGGTCACTCTACCGTACTCGAATGGCACGCGTCGTCCTGTGTCGTCCCTTATATCGATTTCAATCGACTTGAAGTGCGAGTACAACAGAGGCACGTAGTGAATGTTAGTGAACCTGTCGGATACCGTTTCGCCGTGACTTCCGACAACTGGGAGGGCTCGCAACAAAGGTGCGACAGTGTCACCTACTATGCGAGACTCCACGACGTCCGTGTAAACGTATATGGTATCGAACCCTTGATTCATCTGCACCACGTGGTCGGCTTCTTTACGGTAGGTATACGGACCATCGGGAGTGTCTTTGGGTGGCAAAAACACGGTGGCCGACGGTGTGAGACCGAGATTCCTTCCACCTTCCACCTTCTCTTCCGTTGTTATCGTCTCTGCTGTTGTCACCGCTGCTGTCATGATCGATCCTAGTAGCGACGGTGGTGCTGCTGCTGCTGACGAACTGGTGACCACCGTCGGTTCGAAACCTAACATTCTTGCCAACGCACTGAGGCGAGGTACAGTGAACTCGGTGCCTGGTGTCATGTGCATCGTCATTTTTTGAGTGACGGGGCTGTAGGTCAACTTTGCTCGTATCTTATCCGTCGTCATACTGTCCAGTCCCCTGTTGACGTAATCCATCAATATCGCGGGATACTTGTAATATCCAGCACTGATCCTTGCACTCGGGGTTAGACCCACAGCAATCGTCTCGGTAAGGAAGAACCAGGTGTCGTACTTTCCTATATTGTACCACGTATGCGGGTACTGTATTTCTGCCAACCCGCATTCCCACTCGCCAGTCAGATCGATAAGTCGAGGTAAGTCTATAATGTAATGAGCCAACGTATTGTTGGGATACATCTTCATGGAAGCGTTGCTAGGCAGTGTCAGGTAGAAATCAGTCGCCATTACGTCTCAACTTGGGATTGGGGAGCAGGTAACCCAAAGAACTACTCAACAGAGCCGTCCACAGAGTAGAATTCTCGTGACCTGTGGTCAGATTGTAAATGCTTATGAGAATGACCGTAAACAAGATGAGCACCTGACACAGAAAGACTATTTCCTCTTTAGGACACGCGGTACCGAACAGATGCCAAGGAGTGCTACCGCTACTGCTACCGCTACTGTCCTCTGCGTTCTGCGCGTCAGTACTATCCTCTACTGCTACTACGTCCTCTTGTTCCTCCTGTTCTACGACGGTGAAGTCTCGTGTTGTCGTGTCATGTGTCATGTCTCGACTGAAGTCGTACCGAACGCGTGGCTAGTCTTTATAGTAGACTGCACCAGTGCCTTGGCATCGATCCAGCTGTTGAATTTGGAGGGGTAGCCGAACCATTTCACGAAAACCTGATTTCGTCCACCTACCTTGCGACGATCCAGGACCTCTTGCACGTAGAACAGTTTATCGGGGGTACCAACACTTTCTGCAGCTCCATTTCGTAGAAGGTACCTTCCAGCACTTCGCCGAGATCGTCCTTCAATCGATACACGGGTGGAGCAGAGGGATGAACCTCGTGTATCGTGAAAATCTCTTCGCTCCAATTCGCCGTGTACCCCTTTTCGAACTTACCTTTGTACTTGCTGATACGTACGCGATCCGACACGCGCAACTTGGGCACGCCCTTACCGTCGTGACCGTACAGTCGCTGCCACACCTTTTCCTGATTACGGTAACTCACCTGTGAAGGAGCCATGCCGATACTGCGGTGGTAGCTGTTGTTGTACGAATGCACCAGGTCCTGAAGGATGTTGATGTATCGCCACGTCTGGTGTTTCGTGAAGTATCGCCACATGCGTGTCTTCAACGTCCTGTTGAATCTTTCCACGATGCACGCCTTCGTCTCCGCGTTGTGCGTGGAGAAGTGATGGATGTTGTGCTTCTTCAATAGAGCCTGGACGGATCTATTCAGAAATTCCTTTCCTTGGTCTGTCTGCAACATCTTTGGCCAGCCTTTGCTGAACGTGCTGTCAAGTGCCGCTACCAACGACGCCGCGGACTTGTTCTTCATGGGAACACACCCGGCCACTTTCGAGAAGACGTCGATCACCGTGAGGAGAAAGGTCATACCGTCGTTGTGCTTTTTCAAATGCGACAGATCGACGAGATCGGCCTGCCACTGCTGACGCAGACCGCTCACGATGACGCGTCGTCTCTCGAAACGACGTCTAGCCGGCTTGTGTAGGGTATAGGCGTCCTGTTCCGACAACCATTCCGCGACCTTTTTTCTTGATATGTGCGTGACGCGTCGCAAGGCATCGGGTCCGCCGTAACTACCTACCCTTTTCGGATCGAAGTAGACCGTCCTAAGTGCTCGTTCTTTCTTCGGTGCCATTAAAAGAGTTCCGATGGACTGACGGTTGTGACGTTTACTGCGCAGCACGGTGCGCAGCACGGTTCGTGACGAGTAAGAAAGAGTACGCTGACGTACACCAGAAGCCCCACTACCACACCCAAGACGATGACGAATGATCTATATTCTAGTACTGTGATCATACTCTGCAGAGCAACTGTTGTAAAGATTTCGCACTATGGCGTCAGCAATCAAGTACAGTCCAACGCAAAATACTGTAACGACGACGGAACAGTAGTACGCGTCCTGTGGATCGTTCGACATCGCAGTGCACACTGAGCTGTGGACACGTGTTGCAACGACTTAAATGTCTTCCCAACTAGCCAATGACGTCAGTGCCTTGCGTTGACGTTCTGGAGGTGGGGTGAGCATGGAATGTTCCATTTGTCCGCGTCGACGAGCGAGGGGTGTCCAACTGAGCGATCTTCTTGCGCTACCACCAGAGCGAGGAGTAGCCGGTATTCGACGACGACCTGGAGTGGATGTGGTCGGTGTCGGTGCCTGACGTATGTAGTCTCTCCTGGCGACGTTACCGACCAACTCCATGGGCAGGTTCATGGCACGGAGTTGTCTTGCAAACGGTTGCCATCCCGTCGGATTGGTCTTTCTCTTACGCAACACATCGTTCACGAGATCCACCACGTTACTTCCGGCGATGGGCACACCCTCGTGTATCAGTTCGCCGCGGGCGGTCCAAGACATGTTTCTTTTCATGCGTTCCATCAACCGTCTGGCTTTGCCTTGCATGGTCTTGGGAACGGTATCCACGACGTCGGCCTCTATCTCGTTAGCAGGAGCTTCCCCCGACCCCGCCCCCGCCCCCGCCCCCGCCCCCGCCCCCGGCCCCGGCCCCGGCCCCGGCCCCGGCCCCGGCCCCGGTCCAGACTCGTTCACTGAGATCACTCGTGTCGGTTCCTTGGCGTGTTTATCGGACAAGACGTTATACCGTTGCAACACCTGATTATACAATGTTACCTTGGTCCTGTCGTCGAGGTCCTTTCTGTCGAGGATGGCCGTCATTTCGTCATCGAGAGCTCGCACCTTCTTACCTAAGGTATCCGTCGGAGGTGGGGGTGATCGAAGCGTGTCCAACATTCGTGGATCTACCAAGGTCATCTTGCGTGCGTGTTCCATCTAACCTCCCGAACGAAGGTGGCGCGACCTGGTTGCTTGCGGGAGCAGCACCTCTCGAAGCAAGGGTAGAAACACCGAACTTGCCAACGGTGCTAGGAAGGCCGATAGGAACCCTCCGCTCTGTCCCTCGCCGACCTGTCGGTTCAGCAAGAGGCGTCTTCTTCTACCAGCCGACGTTCGACTGTGAGCCAACTCCCGTAACCTCTTCCTGTATTTACTCAAACGACGCCTCTGTAATGCAGACAATGGAATGTTCTGTTTTAATATGTTGTAGGCACACTCGGCTAGCGCACACAAAAGATCGGCGTCAGCGTTTTCGATGATGGCTCTTTTCAGTTTGTTGTTCTTGATCCTGTTCAGCGCCTGTATGCATATAATGTGTCTCTTCACCAGGGCAGACATGGTGGGAATGAAGAGACTATCCACGCGTGCGGTCTTTTTATACCTTCGGCAAGTACACGTACTGAACACCGTCGTCTGGAAAGATGGCCGTGCGCAGACGCATGTCCTCGGGCGTGTCCTGCTTGAGATCGACCAATAGATAGCCGTACGGTACCGAGGTGGCGTCTTTAAAAGCCTCTTGAACGAATTTGGCGCGCCCCGGATACATCTGTCGAGCCAAGTGCGACATCTGCGATGCGTCACGAGGATTCTTGAACACCACCATGTACTGAGAATTCAGACTGATGGTACGACTCTCTTTGTTTTTGGGGAAAAGGTTCTGTACGAGATACAGCACGGACGTGTTCCTGTGGTGACTCTTTTTAGTGAACAAGGTCGTGACCCGTTCGTCCGTTTCTGCCATGAGATCGTCTATGACGATGAGGTTCCTCGTCGACGAATCGAACATGCTAGCACTCGGCAACCCTTCCTCGAAGCGCACGTCCATCAAGTCCATCGTTGCGTAAGCCTCTTGCCATTCTCCGTAACACCACGTGATCCGTTCGGGAGGAGGATCGATCATCGCAGCAGCGTGACGTAGCATACGCGTCACGAAAGTACTTTTGCCGCATCCCGTCGGACCGGCGACGATGCACGTGAAAGGATGTTTCCACCGCGCGTCCATGGTCGTTTATGAAAGACGACCGCAGTGCATCGTCCTTTTCTACACGTCCACCGGACCCGTGCTCACCCCGTCCTCGTGCACCACTCGTTTGGCGTAGAAGTAGGTGAGAGCCGCTCGTTCCTGCACGTACGTCAACACGGTCGAGTGACGCACCCGGAACCCACGGTTCTTTCCACTTCCGCTCCGACGGTTGGTGAGCACCTCCAGGAACGCGTTCTTGTCGATGTCGTTGTGACGTTTGCTCAGTCCTTTGGTGCTGTATTTGTCGGTGGGTCCGAAACAATAGTACGTCTTGCTGCACAACCCCACGAACCCGTCGCCGGACCATTCCACCTTGAACAGACCAGGTGTCCTCTTGTCGTACGCCCTACGCGCTTTACAGCACGCCTCGTCGCCGACCCACGGTCTATTGGCGAGTCGACAGCGCACGTACTCGTTCCGATGGTCGTCGCAACATTCGGACGGTAACCATTCGGAGCGGTGCCGGAAGTAATGTTCTCGTAGTTCCGGAGTCACGAGGGCGTCGACGGACTCGCCGGCCAAGGCCAAATAGGCAGAATCTGTATCTGTACTCGTACGAAGATGTCTTGGATCAACTCGCAGAGGAACTGACGAAATGGGACGAAACTGAGAAGGCTGCACGATCAGCCATCGATAAGAAGAAATCTCGTCCGACGACCAATCCATACAGAAAGCTGATGGGACAACTCTATGGTTGGATGCATCAGTTACCTGTCATCGGGTTCAATTCGGGTAAGTATGATCTCAATGCCATCAAACAGTTTCTCATACCCTACTTCTTATCCACCGGATCAAAGGAACAAGAAGAACAAGAAGAAGAACAAGACGACAAAGACGAAGAGAATGAGGGTGTCGGTACTTTTTTCGTCATCAAACGCAACAACACTTTCATGTGTCTTTCGACGGATCAGCTGAAATTCCTAGACATGACCAACTACATAGCTCCCGGGTTCAGTTACGACAAGTCTCTCCGTCTGATGCGAGGTGACAAAAGGTCATTTCCCGTACGAGTACATGGACCGTCTGGAGAGACTCGACGACACTGCACTTCCATCGAAACAGGCCTTCTTCAGTCGACTGAAGAACGAAGGTATCTCCGACGAGGATTATGCCAGTTGTCAAGAGGCCTGGCGCGATAATTCCATGACGACTTTGCGAGACTTTCTCGTCTGGTACAACAACAGAGACGTGGTTCCCTTTCTGCAGGCCATCGACAGACAGTTTGCCTTCTACGAACAACGTGGTATAGACATGTTCAAGCAAGGCATCAGCGTACCTGGTCTGACCTTGCTCTACCTGTTCAACGACCTTCCCGAGAAGACCTACTTTACCATATTCAACGAGAAGAATAAAGATCTTCATCATCTCGTCAAAGATCACGTGGTTGGCGGGGCTTCGCTCATTTTTCATCGCTATCACGAGAAAGGGGTCACCACGCTACGTCAGAACGAGTACGGAGAGGCCGCTCGTCCTTGTAGGTCCATCGTTGGATACGATGCCAATGCCCTGTACTTGTGGTCACTCATGCAAGACATGCCTATGGGATGGTACACGCGACGACGGGAAGAGAAAGATTTCCGACCGGAATCGGCGCAGCTGTACGGTCAGATGGCCGCGGAATGGTTGACTTGGGAATCCGAACGCACGGGACGCGTCATACGACACCAGATCAACGGTAGAGAGAAGAGAATAGGCAAACTGCTGGTGGACGGGTGGTGCAGCGAGACGAAAACGGCTTATCAGTACCACGGATGTTTTTTCCATGGTCACTCGTGCACTGGCAAAGAGGTCAACGAGGTCAACGGGAAACCCATGGCTGAACTGCTCGAAGAGACCCGAAAGAACACCGTCTACCTCCATCACTTTGTCAAAGTCGTAGAGATGTGGGAATGCGAGTGGAAAGAGACGAGACGAGATCCTGTCGTGAAAAAGCTTCTGGACGCTGTATTTCCGCGCCGACGTCACGCACGATGGACGATGACGTCACAACAGATCCTGAGCGGCGTGCGTGCCGGAACCGTGTTCGGTCTGATCGAGTGTGACCTTTGCGTACCGGAAGCATTGCGAGAACACTTTGCCGAGATGCAGCCCGTGTTCAAGAACATCCGACTGACACGCGACGATCTCGGACCGTTCATGCGCCGATACGCCGAGGAGCACAACATCATGACGACACCGAGACGCATGCTCGTGGGTAGTTATCGAGGGGATAAGATCCTGCTTGCCACGCCTCTGCTGCGATGGTACATGGACCACGGTCTCGAGGTGACGCACGTGTATCAGGTCATCGAGTACGATCCCGTCCCGTGTTTCAGACGGTTCGGCGATGCAGTGTCCGCGGCGCGACGCGAAGGAGACGTCCACTCGCACAAGGCCATCATCGCAGACACCATGAAGTTGCTGGGGAACTCGGGTTACGGAAAGACCATAACCAACGTGGACCGACATCGTGACGTCAATTATTGCAAGGAGAAGGCGGCATCGCTCTTGGTCAACGATAAGAGATTCCGACAACTCGATGTCATCGTGGACGATGCGTACGAGATAGAGATGAACAAGAAGACCGTCACGTACACCCTGCCCGTACACGTGGGATTCTTCGTTCTGCAGTACGCCAAGATGCGCATGTTACAGTTCTACTACGACTTCATCGACAGGTACCTGGAGCGCCCTCTTTTTCAGTACTGCGAGACAGATACAGATTCTGCCTATTTGGCCTTGGCCGGCGAGTCCGTCGACGCCCTCGTGACTCCGGAACTACGAGAACATTACTTCCGGCACCGCTCCGAATGGTTACCGTCCGAATGTTGCGACGACCATCGGAACGAGAACGTGCGCTGTCGACTCGCCAATAGACCGTGGGTCGGCGACGAGGCGTGCTGTAAAGCGCGTAGGGCGTACGACAAGAGGACACCTGGTCTGTTCAAGGTGGAATGGTCCGGCGACGGGTTCGTGGGGTTGTGCAGCAAGACGTACTATTGTTTCGGACCCACCGACAAATACAGCACCAAAGGACTGAGCAAACGTCACAACGACATCGACAAGAACGCGTTCCTGGAGGTGTTCACCAACCGTCGGAGCGGAAGTGGAAAGAACCGTGGGTTCCGGGTGCGTCACTCGACCGTGTTGACGTACGTGCAGGAACGAGCGGCTCTCACCTACTTCTACGCCAAACGAGTGGTGCACGAGGACGGGGTGAGCACGGGTCCGGTGGACGTGTAGAAAAGGACGATGCACTGCGGTCGTCTTTCATAAACGACCATGGACGCGCGGTGGAAACATCCTTTCACGTGCATCGTCGCCGGTCCGACGGGATGCGGCAAAAGTACTTTCGTGACGCGTATGCTACGTCACGCTGCTGCGATGATCGATCCTCCTCCCGAACGGATCACGTGGTGTTACGGAGAATGGCAAGAGGCTTACGCAACGATGGACTTGATGGACGTGCGCTTCGAGGAAGGGTTGCCGAGTGCTAGCATGTTCGATTCGTCGACGAGGAACCTCATCGTCATAGACGATCTCATGGCAGAAACGGACGAACGGGTCACGACCTTGTTCACTAAAAAGAGTCACCACAGGAACACGTCCGTGCTGTATCTCGTACAGAACCTTTTCCCCAAAAACAAAGAGAGTCGTACCATCAGTCTGAATTCTCAGTACATGGTGGTGTTCAAGAATCCTCGTGACGCATCGCAGATGTCGCACTTGGCTCGACAGGTGTATCCGGGGCGCGCCAAATTCGTTCAAGAGGCTTTTAAAGACGCCACCTCGGTACCGTACGGCTATCTATTGGTCGATCTCAAGCAGGACACGCCCGAGGACATGCGTCTGCGCACGGCCATCTTTCCAGACGACGGTGTTCAGTACGTGTACTTGCCGAAGGTATAAAAAGACCGCACGCGTGGATAGTCTCTTCATTCCCACCATGTCTGCCCTGGTGAAGAGACACATTATATGCATACAGGCGCTGAACAGGATCAAGAACAACAAACTGAAAAGAGCCATCATCGAAAACGCTGACGCCGATCTTTTGTGTGCGCTAGCCGAGTGTGCCTACAACATATTAAAATAGAACATTCCATTGTCTGCATTACAGAGGCGTCGTTTGAGTAAATACAGGAAGAGGTTACGGGAGTTGGCTCACAGTCGAACGTCGGCTGGTAGAAGAAGACGCCTCTTGCTGAACCGACAGGTCGGCGAGGGACAGAGCGGAGGGTTCCTATCGGCCTTCCTAGCACCGTTGGCAAGTTCGGTGTTTCTACCCTTGCTTCGAGAGGTGCTGCTCCCGCAAGCAACCAGGTCGCGCCACCTTCGTTCGGGAGGTTAGATGGAACACGCACGCAAGATGACCTTGGTAGATCCACGAATGTTGGACACGCTTCGATCACCCCCACCTCCGACGGATACCTTAGGTAAGAAGGTGCGAGCTCTCGATGACGAAATGACGGCCATCCTCGACAGAAAGGACCTCGACGACAGGACCAAGGTAACATTGTATAATCAGGTGTTGCAACGGTATAACGTCTTGTCCGATAAACACGCCAAGGAACCGACACGAGTGATCTCAGTGAACGAGTCTGGACCGGGGCCGGGGCCGGGGCCGGGGCCGGGGCCGGGGCCGGGGCCGGGGGCGGGGGCGGGGGCGGGGTCGGGGGAACCTCCTGCTAACGAGATAGAGGCCGACGTCGTGGATACCGTTCCCAAGACCATGTAAGGCAAAGCCAGACGGTTGATGGAACGCATGAAAAGAAACATGTCTTGGACCGCCCGCGGCGAACTGATACACGAGGGTGTGCCCATCGCCGGAAGTAACGTGGTGGATCTCGTGAACGATGTGTTGCGTAAGAGAAAGACCAATCCGACGGGATGGCAACCGTTTGCAAGACAACTCCGTGCCATGAACCTGCCCATGGAGTTGGTCGGTAACGTCGCCAGGAGAGACTACATACGCCAGGCACCGACACCGACCACATCCACTCCAGGTCGTCGTCGAATACCGGCTACTCCTCGCTCTGGTGGTGGTGGTAGCGCAAGAAGATCGCTCAGTTGGACACCCCTCGCTCGTCGACGCGGACAAATGGAACATTCCATGCTCACCCCACCTCCAGAACGTCAACGCAAGGCACTGACGTCATTGGCTAGTTGGGAAGACATTTAAGTCGTTGCAACACGTGTCCACAGCTCAGTGTGCACTGCGATGTCGAACGATCCACAGGACGCGTACTACTGTTCCGTCGTCGTTACAGTATTTTGCGTTGGACTGTACTTGATTGCTGACGCCATAGTGCGAAATCTTTACAACAGTTGCTCTGCAGAGTATGATCACAGTACTAGAATATAGATCATTCGTCATCGTCTTGGGTGTGGTAGTGGGGCTTCTGGTGTACGTCAGCGTACTCTTTCTTACTCGTCACGAACCGTGCTGCGCACCGTGCTGCGCAGTAAACGTCACAACCGTCAGTCCATCGGAACTCTTTTAATGGCACCGAAGAAAGAACGAGCACTTAGGACGGTCTACTTCGATCCGAAAAGGGTAGGTAGTTACGGCGGACCCGATGCCTTGCGACGCGTCACGCACATATCAAGAAAAAGGTCGCGGAATGGTTGTCGGAACAGGACGCCTATACCCTACACAAGCCGGCTAGACGTCGTTTCGAGAGACGACGCGTCATCGTGAGCGGTCTGCGTCAGCAGTGGCAGGCCGATCTCGTCGATCTGTCGCATTTGAAAAAGCACAACGACGGTATGACCTTTCTCCTCACGGTGATCGACGTCTTCTCGAAAGTGGCCTGGTGTGTTCCCATGAAGAACAAGTCCGCGGCGTCGTTGGTAGCGGCACTTGACAGCACGTTCAGCAAAGGCTGGCCAAAGATGTTGCAGACAGACCAAGGAAAGGAATTTCTGAATAGATCCGTCCAGGCTCTATTGAAGAAGCACAACATCCATCACTTCTCCACGCACAACGCGGAGACGAAGGCGTGCATCGTGGAAAGATTCAACAGGACGTTGAAGACACGCATGTGGCGATACTTCACGAAACACCAGACGTGGCGATACATCAACATCCTTCAGGACCTGGTGCATTCGTACAACAACAGCTACCACCGCAGTATCGGCATGGCTCCTTCACAGGTGAGTTACCGTAATCAGGAAAAGGTGTGGCAGCGACTGTACGGTCACGACGGTAAGGGCGTGCCCAAGTTGCGCGTGTCGGATCGCGTACGTATCAGCAAGTACAAAGGTAAGTTCGAAAAGGGGTACACGGCGAATTGGAGCGAAGAGATTTTCACGATACACGAGGTTCATCCCTCTGCTCCACCCGTGTATCGATTGAAGGACGATCTCGGCGAAGTGCTGGAAGGTACCTTCTACGAAATGGAGCTGCAGAAAGTGTTGGTACCCCCGATAAACTGTTCTACGTGCAAGAGGTCCTGGATCGTCGCAAGGTAGGTGGACGAAATCAGGTTTTCGTGAAATGGTTCGGCTACCCCTCCAAATTCAACAGCTGGATCGATGCCAAGGCACTGGTGCAGTCTACTATAAAGACTAGCCACGCGTTCGGTAAGACTTCAGTCGAGACATGACACATGACACGACAACACGAGACTTCACCGTCGTAGAACAGGAGGAACAAGAGGACGTAGTAGCAGTAGAGGATAGTACTGACGCGCAGAACGCAGAGGACAGTAGCGGTAGCAGTAGCGGTAGCACTCCTTGGCATCTGTTCGGTACCGCGTGTCCTAAAGAGGAAATAGTCTTTCTGTGTCAGGTGCTCATCTTGTTTACGGTCATTCTCATAAGCATTTACAATCTGACCACAGGTCACGAGAATTCTACTCTGTGGACGGCTCTGTTGAGTAGTTCTTTGGGTTACCTGCTCCCCAATCCCACGTTGAGACGTAATGGCGACTGATTTCTACCTGACACTGCCTAGCAACGCTTCCATGAAGATGTATCCCAACAATACGTTGGCTCATTACATCACAGACTTACCTCGACTTATCGATCTGACTGGCGAGTGGGAATGCGGGTTGGCAGAAATACAGTACCCGCATACGTGGTACAATATAGGAAAGTACGACACCTGGTTCTTCCTTACCGAGACGATTGCTGTGGGTCTAACCCCGAGTGCAAGGATCAGTGCTGGATATTACAAGTCTCCCGCGATATTGATGGATCACGTCAACAGGGGACTGGACAGTATGACGACGGATAAGATACGAGCAAAGTTGACCTACAGCCCCGTCACTCAAAAAATGACGATGCACATGACACCAGGCACCGAGTTCACTGTACCTCGCCTCAGTGCGTTGGCAAGAATGTTAGGTTTCGAACCGACGGTGGTCACCAGTCCGTCAGCAGCAGCAGCACCACCGTCGCTACTAGGATCGATCATGACAGCAGCGGTGGCAACAGCAGAGACGATAACAACGGACGAGAAGGTGGAAGGTGGAAGGAATCTCGGTCTCACACCGTCGGCCACCGTGTTTTTGCCACCCAAAGACACTCCCGATGGTCCGTATACCTACCGTAAAGAAGCCGACCACGTGGTGCAGATGAATCAAGGGTTCGATACCATATACGTTTACACGGACGTCGTGGAGTCTCGCATAGTAGGTGACACTGTCGCACCTTTGTTGCGAGCCCTCCCAGTTGTCGGAAGTCACGGCGAAACGGTATCCGACAGGTTCACTAACATTCACTACGTGCCTCTGTTGTACTCGCACTTCAAGTCGATTGAAATCGATATAAGGGACGACACAGGACGACGCGTGCCATTCGAGTACGGTAGAGTGACCGTGACACTTCATTTTCGACGGCGCAGGATCGGACTGTTCTGAAGATGAATTACAACGAGTATTACGCGCGTCAGGCAGGTGGTGCGCTGCCCTACTTCGCCGGTGCTCAATACCAGCGGGGACATGGACTAGGTAGTCTGTTCACCGGTCTGCTGCGCAGCGCCATGCCGCTCATCAAGAGAGGTGCCGTGGCGTTAGGAAGGGGAGCGTTGAAGACCGGCGTGCGCATAGCCGACGACGTCATGTCTGGACAGAGCATAAAAAAGGCAACCAAACGACGCGTCACAGATGCCTGTAGGAATCTGATGCGTATGGTGGTTCCTGGCGTGCGTCCTCGAAAACGTATAAAACGCGCGCCGGCAAAGAAAGGAGTCACTTTAGCAAAGAGACGACGCAAGAGACAGACGTCCGCGAAACGCGAGGCCGACATATTCGACGACGATGGCATTCGTACATAAACAGTCGTGTGAAGGGGTCAAGAGCGAGCTGGATCTCTTTACAGTACCCCCCACTCAGACCAGCATCATCGACAGTCACGTAGTGGAACATCAGCCCTTGTCCTCGCTGGACTCGGGTGGACCCATAGAATTCCTCATACCAGGATTGGGAGACGATTACCTGGATCTCGCCAACACGATACTGCACGTGCAGGCGAAGGTGACACGAGCCAACAGGGACGATATCGACTTGGCCGATCCCGTGGCACCGGTGAATAACTGGCTGCATGCACTGATCAGTCAAGCCGACGTCTCCCTGAACAATGCGCTCGTGACCCCTTCGACCAACACGTATGCGTATCGCGCCTTCATAGAGACGTTGCTCAACTACGGTCCAGATGCCAACTGACGAGTCAGCTGTGGCACAAGGACACGGCCACTCGCATGGACGCCTGCGAGATAGCCAACGGACCCGCAGCTAACGAAGGGTTCGTGGCTCGACGAGAGAACATCCTGAGGAGCCGTGTTGTCGATATGATGGGCCGTCTTCACGTGGACCTCTTTCTGCAGGATAAATTCCTCATCAACGGCGTCGACGTCAAGATCCGACTGGTGCGTAGTAAACCTGCTTTTGCACTCATGGCTGGTGGAGTCAACCCCGATTACAAGATACAAATAGTCAATGCCTGCTTGTTTGCAAAGAAAGTCACCGTGAATCCCAGCGTGCAGATAGCACACGTCAAGGCTTTGGAGAAGAGTACGGTCAAGTATCCGATGCGGTCCGTCGAGTGCAAGGTGTACTCCATTCCTGCCGGCACTCGTTCGCACACGTACGAGAACCTGTTCCTCGGCACCCTGCCGAAACGTCTGGTGCTGTGCTGCATCGATAACGATGCCTACAACGGAGCGTACGACAAGAATCCGTTTCACGCCAAGAACAACGCCATCAGCTTCCTCGCGGTGTACGTGGACGGACGACAGATACCCTCCAAACCTTTCCAGCCGAATTTCGAAGACAACCTCTTTGTCAGGAGCTACATGAGTCTGTTCTCGTCGACCGGTAAGTTGTGGCAGGACGAAGGGAACGGACTGACTCGCAGCGACTACCGACACGGCTACACCTTCTTCGGTTTCGACCTGACCCCCGATCAGTGCGATGGTCCCTGCTTCCATCTAGTACAAAAGGGCAACCTGCGCATAGAAGTGCATTTCCGCAATGCGCTGCTGAACACCGTGAACGTCGTCGCCTACGCCGAGCTCGAGTCCGTGCTGGAAATCGACAAGAATCGCAACATCATCTACGACTACTAAAATGGACACCCTGCAGATTGCTAGACTACTGGCAGTGGACCCGTGCAACAGAACTATATTTCGCGGCGTCGTACCCAGAGACGGACTACCCACTACGATAGACGGTACTCTGCCCGCAGCCTTCGTGTGCAACACCGACAACGGCGACGAACCAGGCGAACATTGGATAGCGCTGTACCTGGACGCCGACGGACGCGGCGAATACTTCTGCTCGTACGGACTGCCGCCTCGTTACGCAGCGTTCCGCACCTTCCTGAACAAACACTGTTCCGAATGGACTCATAATACCCAGAGGCTTCAGAGTCCTCTGTCTAACGTTTGCGGACAATATTGTGTTGCTTATGTAATGTTTCGTTGTAAAGGTTCTTCTATGAAGACTTTCGTAAACATGTTCCACACTAATCTGGTCAATAACGATGTTGAAGTGTTCGATTGGATGAGACTATTGAAAAAGGGTATACCCTACTATCGTGTATCTTACAGAGACTGATGATATATTCGGCACCTATTCAGTAGTTAATGATTGCCGCGTATTTGATTGGCTTAAAACAGCTGCGATATTGTGGTACACTGTATTATCGCTCATAGCAGCAGTACACCACATCATCGTTCGAGCCTCTGGCGAGGTGGTGCACCACCCGTAAGCTCGCGACCTCTGGCGTGATGGTAAACATCCGCAAGTCGCCTCGTCGTCGTCATCCTCGAGCCCCTGGCGCGGTGGAAACACCCCTAACCTCACGACCTCTGGCGCGATGGTCAACATACGCAAGTCGATTCATATATATTCATCGTAGTTGTAGTTGTGGTGATATTACACGCTACCACGCTTGATGTATCGCCATGCTGCTTGTATTATACTCAATAAAATACGTGTGCACTCGTACCCTATCGTGTTGCGTTGATTTCTCGTCTCCATTAGTCCCCTTTGATAGTTGATATAATTAACGACCCTATTATTAATTAGTTGATTACTAATGACCCTATAATTACTACGTATGAATCGTCACGGTCACTACCTGGTCAGTACAGGTCATAGGTCACCACACACACACACACACACACACACACACACACACACACACACACACACACACACACACACACACACACACACACACACACACACACACACACACACACACACACACACACACACACACACACACACACACACACACACACACACACACACACACACACACACACACACACACACACACACACACACACACACACACACACACACACACACACACACACACACACACACACACACACACACACACACACACACACACACACACACACACACACACACACACACACACACACACACACACACACACACACACACACACACACACACACACACACACACACACACACACACACACACACACACACACACACACACACACACACACACACACACACACACACACACACACACACACACACACACACACACACACACACACACACACACACACACACACACACACACATACAAGGTTATGACCGTTAGGGTTATCTCCAGTCGCTAGGGGGCGCTCGTGGTGGATGTAGGTTACCGCTAGGGGGCGCTGGGGCTACCCAGAAGTCACGTGACCGGAAGTTACTGGGGTGCTCTTTACTGGGCCGTTCTTTTGAGGTTTCATTAGCACATTATAACTACTCATTATGCCAACCTTGATACATGGGCTTTTAATTTAAGTAGTAATCTTTCATTATTTCGCGATCATTTTTTAAATAATAGCATGATGTTTGCTTCTTTCCATTCAAAAGGAACAACCACCTCTTCTAATTACAAGTTGAACACTCTTGCAATTGGTGTACTAAATTGTTCTACTGTTTCCATTAGTAGTTTTGGAGGAATTCCATCCACTCCAGGTGATTTAATTATCTTTCATTGAGTTTTTATTCTCTTAGCTACCATTCCTGGAGATGCACTAACTGCCCTAAATAGTTCGATTTAGCCTCTTGAAATTTAGCATCTGGAACTGGTAATGAACTAATGTCCTCTGTGGTAATCACTGAACCGAAGCATTCATTTAGGTCTTACGCCATTAAAACACCTTGTAATATTTTATTTCCTGCACTGTCTTCTAGTGGTCCAGCCTTGTCTCCTACGTTTTGTTTACTCCTGACATGCATAACGATTCTTGAATTAATTATTTATAATACATGCTAATTTATTTTAGCTCATACCTTCTTTTAGATTGTCTATTTCAGTCGTAGCTACAATAAGTGTCTTTTTGTAATTTGTTTTGTCTTCATCCGTTCTTGTCCGCCTACAAATCCTCCACATAGTTTGCTTGTATGTTATTTTTCTAATACATTTTTTGACAAGTTTTTCTTTCTTATTTACTAAGCTCCTTGCATTTAAACACACGCATTTATAATCAGTTTCAACATATTCTTTACTGGTTTTTGTAGACTAGTGGCCTCATACCTTGTTTGAGACACCTCTAAGTAACCCCCTTCACTTCTACTTTAAACAATATTTGCTATCAAAAATACGTTTATGCTACCGTGAGTTCATCCACACACCCTTTCCATTTAGATGAAGCCCATCCCTCATGAACAATCACTGACATAATTTGCTCAACCTCTGTCTGTTTATGTGTTCTGACTAACTGCCTGTATTCCTTAACTATGGCCGTTGTACTCTCACTCTCTCTCTCTCTCTCTCTCTCTCTCTCTCTCTCTCTCTCTCTCTCTCTCTCTCTCTCTCTCTCTCTCTCTCTCTGTCTCCCCTCTCTCTCTCTCTCTCTCTCTCTCTCTGTGTCTCCCCCTCTCTCTCTCTCGCTCTCTCTCTCTCTCTTTCTTGCTCTTTCTCTCTCTTTCTCTCTCTCTCTCCCCTCTCTCTCTCTCTCTTTCTTGCTCTTTCTCTCTCTCTCTCTTTCTCTCTCTCTCTCTCTCTCGCTCTCGCTCTCTCTCTCTCTCTCTCTCTCTCTCTCTCCCATCTCTCTCTCTCCCATCTCTCTCTCTCTCTCGCTCTCTCTCTCTCACTCTCTCTCACTCTCTCGCTCTCTCTCTCTTTCTTGCTCTTTCTCTCTCTCTTTCTTGCTCTTTCTCTCTCTTTCTCTCTCTCTCTTTCTCTCTCTCTCTCTCTCTCGCTCGCTCTCTCTCTCTCTCTCTCTCTTCTCTCTCTCTCTCTCTTCTCTCTCTCTGTTATTAGTTATTAGTCCCTACGTGTGCTAAAATAGATTCGCCCTTCCCAGAACCTACGATTTTGTCCACCCTCGGTGTGATAACCTCTACTTTTGTCCCTAGAAAGCAAACCACCACGTCGTCCCCCTTGGTTAACGCTATGCCAGTCTTCCTGACTATCGAGTCCCCCATAAACACTCTCACTCTCCTGCTCACCCCATATATCACTACCTCAGAGTAGTTCTTACGTCGTATCTCTTCCGTCGCATTTTGCCATGCAGTCATTCTCTCCTGCATGTTGCCTATCTCCCTCTCGCCGTCAACACGTCACCTTTCCCTCCACTCTCTTGGTTATCTTGTGCTCCCGTAGCATTCACTCCTGACGCCTTCGTCCTCTTCGCACCCATCGCCTTCTCTCCCGTCTCCTTCTCTCCCGTCGCTTTCCCTCCCGTCTCGCTCCCTCCGGTCTTCTTACGTCCTGTCTCCTTCCGCTGCCTCGTCTCAGCCTCCTCCCGGGATGAGGTGAGCTCCCCCTAGCATCTCTTTCATCATCTCCTCCAAATTTGTCATTCACTGCCCCCACCCCATCGGATCCACTGGCACAACCCACCACTCCCCCCACCAACGATCCTTAATTTTCGCACATCCCCTACACTCAACACTAAAACTGTCCTCCTGAACCTCAGCCCAGGACTTCTCATAGAATCAACAATGTACGCGCAAACTTTATCTACGATCCACACTGTTAATTCATCGAGTGTAGTGATCAAACGCCAATATTGCAAATCTTATAAACATATTATTATGTCCTATTTACTCGTGTGTTTTATCCGTATTATAAATGATTCGTTCAGTTTGACCTTTGTTCGTAGTGTATTGTTTGTCTGTGGTTATTTATACGGATACTGTGATTAAAATGCTATTGGATTGGGTTTTTAGTTAAGGATACAGAGGTACAGCAGATTTAACAAGATTTGCCATCCAAGCCAAAGGCCCAGATGGCAAGTGGACAAGGAAGCTATTGGCTTATCGAGAGTCCAACAATGTTCATTTACTTATAACCCGCCCTCCTGAGATATGTGTCAACCTTGTTTTTAAACATATTCACGCTGCTAGCAGTTACACAATCTGTAGACAGTTTGTTCCATTCATTTATTGTCCTCTGTGCGAACGAGTACTTCCTGATGTCCAATCTACATTGATCCTTTACTAATTTTACCTCATGTCCTCTAGTTCTGCTATCCTTCTTGAGTGAGAAAAACATATTTCTGTCAATATTTTCATACCCATTCAATATCTTAAAAACTTCAATCTGATCTCCTCTTAACCTCCTTGTCTCAAGAGTTGTTAAACCACATTCTTTCAGGCGTTCTTCATAACTAAGGTCTCTCAGTTCTGGAATCATTTTAATTGCTCTCCTTTGTATGTGTCCAAGCGTATCTATATCCTTCTTCCGATATGGTCTCCATGCTTGTATACAGTATTCTAAATGAGGTCTAACTATTGCTTTATAAAGAGGTATAATTAACTTTTTTCCCTTGTATGTTATGTTTCTTCTAATCAATCCAAGAATTTGATTACCCTTTGAAGCTGCAATACCACACTGCTCTGAAACTTTCATATCAGCGCTTATTGTAACTCCTAAGTCATTTTCTTTTACAGTAGTACCCAGAACAGTATCTCCCATTTTATAGTTTACATTCAAGTTCCCATGTCCTGTATGTAGGCATTTACATTTCCCAAAATTGAACAACATCTGCCATTTCTCAGACCATTTCACTAATCTGTCTAGATCGTTCTGTAAATGTTGTTTATCACCATCAGTATTAACCTTTCTAAACAGTTTTGTGTCATCCGCAAAGTTCAGTATGTTACTTGTTATACTGTCGTCCAAGTCATTGATATAAATTAAAAATAATATAGGTCCTAACACTGATCCTTGAGGTACCCCACTCAAAACCGATTTCCAATTTGAAACTTCTCCATCTACTACAACTCGTTGTCTTCTGTCAGTCAGCCATTGTTCTATCCATTCAGTTATGCTATCTCCGATACCATGAGCTTTTAATATAAGTAGTAATCTTTGATGTGGCACTTTGTCAAAAGCTTTCTGAAAATCTAAGTAGATAATATCTACTGGCGATCCCACGTCTATCCACTTAGTGATTTCTTCCAAAAAACATAACATGTTTGTTAAGCATGACAGCGCTTTAAGGAATCCATGTTGAGATGAATTTAATAATTTATGCTTAACGAGGAAGTCCCCCATATGGTCTTTAAGGGTTAGGGTTAGGGTTAGGGGTTAACCCTAACCCTATACCTAACCCTAACCCTAACCTTTCTAATTTACAAATTACTGACGTTAAACTCACTGGTCTGTAGTTTTCTGACTTATTTCTCGAACCCTTTTTAAATAATGGTATGATGTTTGCTTCTTTCCATTCAAACGGAACAACTCCCTCTTTTAATGACAATTTGAATACTCTTGCATTTAACAAGATATAACAAGATTGCCATCCCAAACAACAGTTCCAGATGGCAAGTGGACACAAGGAAGCCATTGGCTAATCGAGACTCCAAAAAATTTATCATCTATGCATAGCCCGCCCTTATCAGATATCTGATAATTCTATTTTTAAACATATTCACATTACTAGCATTAACACAATCATTTGGCAGTTTGTTCCATTCATTTATCTCCATCTGTGAGAATGTATACTATCCTCTGTCCAAAGTACACTGTTCCTACACTAATGCTGCTTTTGTGTCATCTGGTTCTACTGCCTTCTTTGAGTTTGAAGAACATATTCCTATTAATATTCTTATAATCATTCACTATTTTAAACACTTTTATTTGGTCTCCTCTAAGTCTTCCGGTCTCTAGTGTTGTGTAACCACATTGTAATAAGCGGCTTTCATAACTAAGGTATCTCAATTTTGGAATAATTTTAGTTGCGCTTCGTTTTATTCATTCTAGCTTGTCTATGTCCTTCTTACGATATGGCCTCCATGCTTGTATACAATATTCCAAATGTGGTCGAAGTATTGCTTTGTACTGGGGTACAATTAGCTGTTTCTCCTCATACGTGATAGTTCTCCTAATTAACCTTGGAATTTTACTTCCTTTTGAAGCAGCAAATCCACATTGCTCTGAGACGTTCATGTCCCCATTAAATGTTACTCCTAAGTCCTTTTCTTTTGTGGTTCTACCCAGTTCAGCATCCCCCATTTTATATTCGTCGTCCACGTTTCCATGTCCTATGTGTATCCATTTACACTTCCCAAAATTTAATAACATTTCCCACCATTTTTCTGACCATTTAACTAATTTATCTAGATAATCCTGTAAATTTTGTTTCTCTGTATCATTTGTAACCTTTCTGAATGCGTTTATGCCACCTGCAAATTTCAGTATTTTGCTAGATATGTCATCTTCCAAATATTTTATATATAATATAAACAGTATAGGGCCTAATACTGATCCCTGTGGTACCCCACTCAAAACAGATTTCCAGTTTGAAATCTCACCATCTACTACTATTACTCTCTGTCTTTTGTGTGTAAGCCACTTTTCAACCCAGTTGATTGTATCATTACCTATGGGCTTTTAATTTAAGTAACAGTCTTTGAATTGGCACTTTATCGAAAGCTTTCTGAAAATCTAAGTAGACAACATCCACGGGTGACCCGTCATCTGTGTGTCTATCCTCTTCGGGCCCAGTGGCCCATAAGGCCGAAATGAATCTCCTCCATCTTGTTATATCAGCTGCTACACGTCTGGCTTCGTTCCAGCTATTCCACCCCAGTATACGTCTTTCATTTTCAATATTTGATCGCCACGTTGTCTTTGGTCGCCCAACCTTTCTTTTACCTTCAGGCGTTACAGGGTCATCAGGTATAGGTCTATTAAGGATTTCCTCAAAGTGTTCTTTCCATCGCTTCCTTCTGGCCAATCCTTCCGTTATTAAGTTTCCACCTTTGTCTTTCACTGCATTTGTTGTCTTACGTTTGTCATTACTCAGGGTTTTTGTAATATCATACACTTCTTTCATTCTTCCATTATGTGTTGCTTCCTCTGCTTCCATGGCAAGGTGGTCAACCCACTTCCTCTTGTCTTGTCTCATGCTCTTCTTCACTTCTTTGTCTTTACACCTATATTTATCCATGTAATTCTGCTTAATCCTGTCTGACTTTGTCTGCTCGATGTTGTTCTTCAGTCGTTTTCTCTCTCCTACTAACTCCCACGCCATCTACCAACTTTGTAATTTCTGTAATTTATGTTTTACAAGGAGTTCCACCATGTGGTCCCTAATTAATGTCTTGAGTAATTTACATACAACTGATGTTAAACTCACTCATTTTTCTGGCTTGTTCCTTGATCCCTTCTTAAATAGCGGCGTGATGTTTGCTTCTTTCCATTTTCAAGGAACTATGCCTTCTTCTAGTGACAAATTAAACACTTTCGCAAGTGGTGTACAAATTTGCTCAACAATATCCTTAAGCAGTTTTAGTGGTATCCCATTAACTCCAGATGATTTTCTATCTTTCATCTTCTTAATTTTCTTTGCTATCATTTCAGGAGTTACAAATACCTGCCTTAAATGTTGTGATTGATCGCCCTCAAATTTAGTAACTGGAACTGGAAGTGAACTGATATCTTCTGTGGTAAAAACTGTGCTGAAATACTCATTCAGGACCTCTGCCATTTGAAACCCGTCTGAAATTATGTTTCCACTGTTGTTTCCCAGTGGTAAGAAGAAGAAAGATGGAAAAAGGAAGGGTGTGCAAGAAAGGGAAGATAACCGTGTGAGTGGAGAAAGATCGTCAGGTGGTAAGATGGTAGAGGATAACAAAGAAAAGTAGAAGACTGTGGATAAGAAGAAGAAAGATGACAGGAGGCAGAGATGCAACAACACTACTACTATTACAAGTACTATTACAACTACTCATGGGTGAGATTTACCGGTCGCCAATGGCGCCCAAAAATGGCTTCGGGCAACATGATTTTTTGGAAACAGTAGCCCGCATGGCGACTTGAAATATTTACGGAGCTGCATTATTTTTGACCCAGTAAAATAAATGGATTGTTTAAATCAAACTAATTCATCTAGTTAACGAATGGTTGCACTTTGTGCAAAAGTATGTGGACGTATCCGCGGATACACCTGCGACGCGAACAGCAACGTCTCCACTCAACGGCCTACGATACAAACACTTCTTTGAGATAAAGTGTGATCCCCTCTATTTAAAACGTTAGTTGCTAGTGGAAACAAACGTATGCTATTCCGCTAGGACACACCTCCCCCCGTATCGCTCGCTAGGCGCTGCATTCGTTTAATTTATCAGGGCACCCCTCCGCTAGGATACGCCTCGGTATCGCTCGCTAAGCGGCGTATTTGTAGGTGAAACTGGACGTCACGACTACTGCGAGTTGCTAGAGATAATTGTAGACAGTAATATACATGAGGCCGATTTCTGTAAGTACTTCAGTCCACCGATGACAGTAACATTGATCTCCCCACTAAAAAAAATAGCCATGCGTTGTCTGTTGACCCTCGATGACCTTTTGTACGCGACCTAGTATTTTGACGACGCGGCATTTTATTAAAGACACCGCTCGTTGACTCACGAGGGAATAGTGAGGTGACTATATACGGTCCACTGAACGTTGTTGTATTGCGCAATTGAGAGAGACAAAATTTTTTACAGGGTGGAGCAAAGGTGTGCTATATACACAATCTTCATACGTATCAATACACCTGCCAATTCTCGTTCAATGACGTTCTTATCGCATTTCATAAAAGCTTCGCTTGCTGACTCACGCGGCAGTAGCGTGGTGAGGTGTCTCTATAGGGTGCGTACTGACGTCATCCGAAGCGTCTACTGAAGGTTGTTGTAATACGCAGTAGAAAGAGACAACCGGAGTTGCATAACTTGGAACAAAGTTGTGTTTACTTGTATTCTCGCTTTCAAACGAACATAAAATCTACAAAAAACTACTTGTAACAGTAAGTGGGTTGAAGGGTGGGTGTGGCGTTTACGCACAGTTTTATTTTATGATACCCTAATATGCAGAGGTCATGTCATTACTTGCGCCGTTTGGCAGCATTGGTGTTCAGCTATGTTTATCTACGCAACATATTGTAAAAGTACTGATCATCGTTTGCTACCATTTTAAGCTTGAGGTATTTCTATATATCCACACGTCATAGAGAATATTTTCTAGATGATTTACTTTTAATAAACCGCGACATTCTTCTCGTATGAGTACCAAGCATATTACGACCATGCACGTTGTGGTATGCAGGCGAAGTACGATAACAAAAGATGGAACGGAAATGGCGGAAGTCTGGGCTAGAGTGTTACATACTTGGTTACTGACACCAGCGCCCATTCATCACATCATCTGCTCATCGTGAAATGTATCTGGCGACTAGAGGCAACTGTTTCAGATCGTTATCGTAGCCAAGCTGCTATATACTGCTTTTGATGCGAGGCTGATTTCCGACAAAAACTTAGTGAATTTTGTTTGATGTGGGTATATTCTATAGCATGGTAGATGACAACACTATATCGGAATATGTATGTTATATTATACGGATTTATACAGTTTTATATAGAATTTCAAGTCCAAAAATAATGATTTTAACCCCTAAAAAATGTAGCATGTGTGTACATATTCCATGTCCTTTTGTGTAGGATTGCCGAGAGATGGCGCTAGGAACTAGTGCGTCACGAACTCATACAGATGATGCTGCTGGTGATTATGTTGTTGTGCGTGTGGACTGTCGTGTCAGGCGGATGTCCGTATGGTTGATACTGTGAAGACGATCGGGGAAGTGTCGAATGCAGCGATTTGGGTTCTTTTCCAACATCACTTCCCACAGCGACGAAGAGTATTGTGATAAAGGACGGTTATCTCAACGAAATTCCCAGCGGCGCTATCAACAATGTTCCAGTTTTAACGCCTATTTCTTTCTCGGGGTGACATTTGGAACCATCCGACGACGGGCATTTTACCGATTTGCACAACACGTTTCACAATTCACCAACATGACTTCCTTTCATTTTTCCTATTCGATTGTTGGCGTCATCGAACAACAATCATTTTCACATGTCACCAACATGACGTCCTTTTATTTTTCCTATTCGAACGTTGACGTTATTGAACAAAAAGCATTTTCAAATTTCACCAACGTGACGTCCTTTAATTTGTCCTAATCGAATGTTAGCGTAATCAAACGTTATCAAACCAGATACATTTTGAACTTTTATCATCGTGATGTTTTATTTTTCATACTCGACTTTTTGTTGGTATTACCTAAAAAATGGCATTTTAAAATTTCACCAACATGACGAACAAGAAGATTTTTACAATTTTACCAAAGTGTCGTCCTTTGATATATCCTACTCGACTATCGGCGCCATCAACAGTCGCTTCCTGGTGCTGGATGACGTAGCATATGTCACCATTCGTTGCAACTACTTCGGGCTGCGGCCAAAATGCGCATTTTGTGGCGTCAGCGCTGCGAAAGTTGCAATATATAACAACGTCGTAATCGTTAGCCAAGGCAATGCCTTCAGTGGCATGAGTGGTGTGAGAGCGTTGTATATTGTCGGAAACACCCTTCCTTCAATTATTGTTCGATTCTTCCCGTTCGACCTGCAGACTTTAAGTTCCACAGAAACAAAGCAAAGACAATCTTGTGCGAGCAGCCGGGCGCGGGTTACTCATCGACCATTACATATTGAATCCGTAAGAACAAGATAATGTGCGACTGAACTGGATGTGGATGATGTCGAGCCAGACTCTGCCAGCACAGGTTCTTATGCCCGGGTTTATATGCGTAGGACTGGACATGGACAGGCAAAGTCTGTGGGACTTCTTCAACAAAGTGTCTGTGTCTTTGATTATGCCGCCGTGCAACGGACTCAAGGCAGTTAACGACTGTATCTCGCCTTCTAGTAATGCCCGGCTCGAAACAACTACTAATGCCGGGCTCAAGACATCTACTAATGCCCGGCTCGAGACATCTACTAATGCCCGGATCGAAACTTCTACGGATGTCGGTCACGAGACATCTACAGATACCGGACACAATATATCTACGGATGCCAAAGCGTCAGCAGTCTCGAGCAAGGCATGTTGGATTTCTGCCCTTGTCGTCGTTCTTCCTTTGATGATATCGTAAAAGACGATTAAACGGGATGACACTACCAATTACTGTTCTTCGTGGTAAAGGACACTTTGATTGACTTTGTTTCTTCAAAACTTTTATTGTATTCGAACGGGATTTAGACAACTGTATGCCACGATCCAAAACGATAATTCCACTTGGCAAATGCATTATTTTGAAATACAATAAGAAAACATACATTCCTGTACAATTGATCTTATTTGTAACCATTTACTTTCGCTTCACGTTGCCACAGTTCATTCAACAGTATAGCTGAGGAGGTTACCAGCCTAAAGACAGTAGTGATTATGGGAACGCACAGTTTTCGCGCAGTAATTGTAGCGTGGCTGAAACTTCCCAGAGAACTCGAGCTGACATTGGAATAAACATATGTGTGTGTGTGTGTGTGTGTGTGTGTGTGTGTGTGTGCGTGCGTGCGTGCGTGCGTGCGTGCGTGCGTGCGTGCGTGCGTGCGTGCGTGCGTGCGTGCGTGTGTGTGTGTGTGTGTGTGTGTGTGTGTGTTTATATGGGCACGCCTATATATTTTCAACCCCATATACGTGAAACTGACGGATGTGTGAGGGAACGTACAGTCTTTACTGTACATATATACAAAGTACTTTATGATACACATACTCCGTTCTTACAGTCAACAATAGGGCATTTGCATATTATTTATTCATGCGATTATAAAAAAGCACCGATAATGTGAAAATTAAAAACCGTCATAATCCTAAGAATACACGATTCGTCTGAAACCGAACTTTGTATATTCTTGGTTCAACGCGCAGTAGATGGCAGATTGGCACACGACCACACAACTATGGCATGGAGACAACTGTGCAACAACATACGGGCAGACAGAAGGGAAAGCAGCACAAGGGACACGTCTCCTTACAATCCCACCGCACGTCTTCCTCTTCCACAACGATTCTGAAAAGAGTTACGACAACATCATCGGTATCACTATTATTGTTGTCGCCATCATCATCATCATTATCATCATTATCATCATCGTGATTCTGAGGCTTAAATATTAGAACAGTCATTTCCATGGCTAAGCAATGTGCTACATCCAAAACCTAGGGAACCAATTTAAGACATCCCATTTGTTATTGCTCTTTATTTGTTGTCAGCTCTCCGGCTTTCTAATCAGTTAATTACACCATTCACAGTTTACGAGATATTAACTGTTTAAATAACCTTTGTTGACTGCTACGCAGAATAACTGGGACGACGTTAGAGACACGTGGCCGTTTGCTTGCATATGTCCTCTAGAAGACAGTGCTGGAAATATAATATCAGTTTCAGATGCTAATTTTCAGGAGGCTAAATCCGACTATTTAGAGCAGTTAAATTCCAGAAATGGTAGCTAAGAAAATAAAGGCAATGAAGGATAATAAATCACCTGGAGTGGATGGAATTCCTCCAAAACTACTAATGGAAACAGTAGAACAAATCATTTGACAAGGTGGTTAAGAGGAGATCAGATTGACGTTTTTTTAGATATTGAATGTGTATGAACATATTGATAGAACTATTTTTTTCTCACTCAATAAAGATAATAGAACTAGAGGATAGCAGAACTAGAGGACATGAGGTAACATTAGTAAAGGATCAGTGTAGATTGGATATCAGGAAGTAGTCGTTCTCACAGAAGAAAATCAAACAATGGAACAAATTGTCTACAGATTGTATAACTGCTAGCAGCGTGAATATGTTTAAAAACAAGTTTGACACCTATTTAAGGATTGCGCGTTACACGCAGATGAAAATTGTTGGACTCTCGATAAGCCAATGGCTTCCCTGTCCTTTGGGTCCGTTAGTCAACACAGCCTAATCAGTTCAATAAAACATTCGGCGACGTATTCAAACATAAGTGACCCGGTTGTTCGCATAAACCGTCCGGGATAATGACTTAACGTAAAATAACCACTCACACGCGCGTCTGGGTGAGAGGATCGACGGCTTCATAAGGGGGCGGTGGTTGTGGGACGTACGTCTCCGGTGGTTCATAGTGGGGTGGTGCTAGCGGTGCTGGGGGTGGTGCTAGCGGTGCTAGGGGTGGTGCTAGCGGTGCTGGGAGCGGCGGTTGGACGGGATCCATCTGTAGTTGTTTCCTGGCGCTACTGCCAGTTTGTCACCTCTGTCGTTCGTGTGTCGTCGTCCAGAGATGCACACCTTGCAGGACACAGGAACGACCAGTGGCCGGAACACAGAAAATGAACGATTCCGACGACACGAACGAATTTCGGTTACTTTTTATAAGATCTAATAATTGTTTTCTGGTCGGAAAGATTTGGATCAGCGGTTAGCATTTGTAGACTGCGATGTGCAGGACATATACAGAGAACGAGTTGAGAAAGATTAGAAGAGAGAGAGAGAGAGAGAGAGAGAGAGAGAGAGAGAGAGAGAGAGAGAGAGAGAGAGAGAGAGAGAGAGAGAGAGAGAGAGAGAGAGAGAGAGAGAGAGAGAGAGCATGGAAAACAAAAACCGGTGGTAGAAAGAGAAGAGGAAACCCAAAATAAAGGTGGATAGAAATGTTAAGATATATCTCGCAAGGGGAGAAGTGAACTGGCGAGAGTGGGAGATAACGTAAGAATATAGCGACGACTCGTCGAGAGGCTAAACTAAGTGGCGTGGCTCACACCCCGCAAGGGACCTAGGGGGAAGAAAGAGAAGAAACTAAGTGACGTGGCTTCCTCCCCGCAAGGGACCTAGGGGGAAGAAACAGAACAAACTAAGTGACGTGGCACCCTCCCCGCAAGGGACCTAGGGGGAAGAAAGAGGACAAACTAAGTGACGTGGCTTCCACCCGCAAGGGACCTAGGGGGAAGAAAGAGAACAAACTAAGTGACGTGGCTCCCACCCGCAACGGACCTAGGGGGAAGAAAGAGGACAAACTAAATGACGTGGCTCCCACCCCGCAAGGGAACTAGGGGGAAGAAAGAGGACAAACTGAGTGATGTGGCTTCCACCCCGCAAGAGACCAAGGGGAAGAAACAGAACAAACTAAGTGACGTGGCTCCTTCCCCGCAAGGGACCTAGGGGGAAGAAAGAGAACAAACTAAGTGGCGTGGCTTCCACCCCGCAATAGACCAAGGGGAAGAAAGAGAACAAATTAAGTGACGTGGCTTCCACCCCGTAAGAGACCAAGGAGAAGAAAGAGAACAAATTAAGTGACGTGGCTCCCACCCCGCAAGAGACCAAGGGGAAGAAAGAGGACAAATTAAGTGACGTGGCTCCCACCCCGCAAGGGACCTAGGGGGAAGAAAGAGAAGAAACTAAGTGACGTGGCTGCCACCCTGCAAGAGACCAAGGGGAAGAAAGAGAACAAATTAAGTGACGTGGCTCCTTCCCCGCAAGGGACCTAGGGGGAAGAAAGAGAACAAATTAAGTGGCGTGGCTTCCACCCCGCAAGAGACCAAGGGGAAGAAAGAGAACAAATTAAGTGGCGTGGCTTCCACCCCGCAAAGGACCTAGGGGGTAGAATGAGAACGATCGTGGCTGGCTCTTCGACCATTTTTGGTTCGTCAACCTCTGATTTTTCAACCTCTTTTGTTATTCAACCTCTTTGCAGAATGCTATTATACAATACTTGCCAACATATTAATATGTCGAACTGCCATCTCATATGCGGGAAGTAATACACATTTACGTAGTCTATGAATCACATTTCGATTTTGTTTTCGATTGCAGACATGCTTTTGTATATGTGGTTGTGCGTATCTAACCCTAATCGCAACAATCTCCTCCAGTAGATATTAAAGAGTTCCTGGCACCGCCCTTGCAGTGTCCGAGCATGTTCTCTTATTTCTCAGAGTTAGTCGTGGCTTTTGGCCCAAACGCCTTATGCGATTCAACCGCAATTAATTCGCATACACGAAGAGCGCACAGCTAGTTTTATGAGTTTTTGAGAGCGTGTCTTTTGACGATAACGACGTGGGCACACTTATATTTGTTAAGGATTGCATTGTTTGGAAGTCACTCACCTATGACCAGACGACATACAGGCCTGGGAGTCTCGTATGAACGACGTTACGACGACGATAACGAAGTATATCTACATGTGTACTAAATTATTACTCGACAATGCCAGCCGTGCAGACATCGTAATTATGATAACCAATTATCACAAGTTAGTCAAACGAGGCAGACAGCTACCGTATCGTGGTTTTGAATGATTTCATGATGGGAACATTTTAGTTTTGTCGACAATGTCAGACAAATCCATCTAAAATAATACGCAAAACCGCAGTATTAGTTATTGTGACGTCACAAAATGGCTGCGTGCGTTAATTAAGTTGATTATAATTACAATTGGTCAGTTTAACATTAACTGTTTTTACTACTTTAACATGTTATGACTACTTACAAATGCACAATGATTATATTGTGGCAGTGGTGATGTGGTGAGTGGCGCCACTGTTGGCTGTGTGTACGTGCATTTGTATTTGTTATTGCACTCGCAGGCAATATGCTCTCTAAACACAACATATATATATGTAGGTTATGTAACCTGTACACGTTGAAGCTAGACGGAATATAGGAAGAAAGAGAATGACGCTTATCGAGACAACGGCAGCCATTACGAGCCTCACGAATTGACAACAATGCAGAGACGCACGTGCGTGAAATTGTAAACTTATTTAATGCC
This sequence comes from Lamellibrachia satsuma, assembly GCA_033239005.1. Classification (NCBI taxonomy): domain Eukaryota; kingdom Metazoa; phylum Annelida; class Polychaeta; order Sabellida; family Siboglinidae; genus Lamellibrachia; species Lamellibrachia satsuma. The sequence goes on from BSQZ01000033.1 coordinate 2,325,676, forward strand.
TTTCCACGTATGTTGCTACTGTCATTGTGTTAGATCAACACTGTCGTCACACCTCAGACATGTGCCGAAATGCTGCTATCCACGTTGTAACTTTCTATGCCGTTTGATACGAATCGTCCGACTCTTTTCCCCTATCTCCGCAGAAGTGTCGCGAGCCCCAACCTAATGCTGTTTCGGGGATTTGACTGTGCGTACCTCGCAGTAGCAGTACTATTCTTACATCGTGCCAAGAATGGAATTAGTAAACTGAACAGCGGCTGCAACATAAACAACCAACTAACTGCGATGACAGGCAACTTTGAATTTTCTCAAATCAATTAGGCGTTCGTAATAAAATTAACTTAAAGACGAACAGTTCCTAGTTGCAGCGCCTCCAATTGTCTTCGACTGCGGCTTCGACGTTGTCTACAACATTGTCCGTTAGGGAGCGCTGCTAATTTATATTAATAACTATATGCTACCGTTAATAACACTCGGACCAGTGCACATATTTCTGTGTTCTAGATACGATAGTTAACCTCACTACGTGTGGCTGCTCTCTGCAGATTCAATCAAATCAAACGGACTTAGGCATTCGTCAATTTCGCGTGTTGGTAACATTATTCGATAAAGACGCAGCCGGCATGAAATGATTTTCAAAACAAGAAAGTGGCATTATTCTAGGTCTGTGATTATTCAACTAAGTGATTCGAAGGATGAGAAATCAACAAGTTGAAGTCAAGTTTGAGGGACGTCCATCAGCCACACGTTCGGGAAAAGCAGCCAGTTATGCTAGCGACTACGACCTCACAAATGACTCATGCACAACGGTATTCCTACGCGCAAAGGAAACACACGCATACATTTATAATTTTTCTCATTTTTATTGTCATGTTATCAGCATACACATAGTATCGTGACACTTCAGATGTTCATGACACTGGCTAGGCACAGATGGTCTGTGCTCACAGCACTGGCTCGGCACAGATGGTCTCTGCTCATAGCACTGGCTCGGCACAAATGGTCTGTGCTCACAGCACTGGCTCAGCACAGCCGGTCTTTGCAGCACCGACGTTTGCCCGAGTCGTAGGCGATCCGTCCACAGCAGCTGCAGTTGTTGAACCTGCGGGAGACGACGCCGTCACAGCAGATGTTCTCGATAGGGTCGAATGGTTGGTTGTTGCAGCAACATTCACGGGACGGGACAACCTTTCTTCCACAGCAGAACTGGCAAGACGAATCGTATGCTACCCGTCTGCAACACCTAGCGTTTTCGGGTCTAGGCTGAAGAATGCCACTGCAACAAATCTCCCTTCTTGGGTCGAATGGTTTTCTAACGCAGCACCCGTCGCGTGGTGCGACAACCGTGCGACCACAGCAGACTTGACTCTTGGAGTCGTACGCCACACGTCTGCAGCATCTTGCTTCGTCGGGTCTTCTTTGAACGACGCCACCGCAACAAATCTCCCTTGTTGGGTCGAAAGGCTTATTACGGCAACACTCGTCCCGTGCGGTGACGACCTTGCGACCACAGCACACTTGACGCTTGGAGTTGTACGATACGCGTCTGCAACATCTTGCGTTGTCTGGTTTGGGTTGAACGACACCGTTGCAGCACATCTGCCTTCTTGAGTCGAATGCTTTACCTTTGCAGCATCCTTCTCGCGTAGTAACCGTCTTCCCACCACAACAGACCTGTCGTTTACGGTCGTATGCTGCTTGCCTACAACACATCGCGTTATCTGGCTTTTTGGACACGACGCCGTCGCAGCAGATCTCTCTTCTTCCATTGAAAGGTGTACCTCTGCAGCATTCGCGGCTCGTCGTTACTACCTCACCTCCACAGCAAACCTTGCGTCTAGAGTCGTACGCCACCTTCCTACAACACCTTGCGTTTCGTGGCTTTTTGGACACGACCCCGTCACAACAGATCTCTCTACGTTTGTCGAATGGTCTGCCATTACAACATTCGTCATTGGCAGTAACAACCTTACCCCCACAGCAAACCTGGGTTCTTGAATTGTAAGCAGCCTTCCTGCAGCATCTTGCGTTTTCTGGCTTTGGAGAAACGACACCATCACAGCAGATCTCGCTACGTTTGTTGAATGGTCTGCCGTTACAACATTCGTCTTTGGAAGTTACAACCTTGTCTCCACAACAAACCTGGGTTTTTGAATTGTAAGCAATCTTCCTGCAGCATCTTGCGTTATCTGGCTTTGGAGAAACGACACCATCACAGCAGATCTTGCTACGTTTGTTGAATGGTCTGCCATTACAACATTCATCTTTGGCAGTAACAACCTTGTCTCCACAACACACCTGGGTTCTTGAATTGTAAGCAGCCTTCCTGCAGCATCTTGCGTTTTCTGGCTTTGGAGAAACGACACCTTCACAGCAGATCTCGCTACGTTTGTTGAATGGTCTGCCATTGCAACATTCGTCTTTGGCAGTAACAACCTTGTCTCCACAACACACCTGGGTTCTTGAATTGTAAGCAGCCTTCCTGCAGCATCTTGCGTTTTCTGGCTTTGGAGAAACGACACCTTCACAGCAGATCTCGCTACGTTTGTTGAATGGTCTGCCATTGCAACATTCGTCTTTGGCAGTAACAACCTTGTCCCCACAACAAACCTGGGTTCTTGAATTGTAAGCAGCCTTCCTGCAGCATCTTGCGTTTTCTGGCTTTGGAGAAACGACACCATCACAGCAGATCCCGCTACGTTTGTTGAATGGTCTGCCATTGCAACATTCGTCTTTGGAAGTTACAACCTTGTCTCCACAACAAACCTGGGTTTTTGAATTGTAAGCAGCCTTCCTGCAGCATCTTGCGTTATCTGGCTTTGGAGAAACGACACCATCACAGCAGACCCCGCTACGTTTGTTGAATGGTCTGCCATTGCAACATTCTTCTTTGGCAGTAACAACCTTGTCTCCACAACAAACCTCGGTTCTTGAATTGTAAGCAGCCTTCCTGCAGCATCTTGCGTTTTCTGGCTTTGGAGAAACGACACCATCACAGCAGATCTCGCTACGTTTGTTGAATGGTCTGCCATTGCAACATTCGTCTTTGGCAGTAATATCCTCACCTCCACAACAAACCTGGGTTCTTGAATTGTAAGCAGCCTTCCTGCAACATCTTGCGTTTTCTTGCTTTGGGGAAACGACACCATCACAACAGATATACCTTCTGTTGTTGAATGGTCTGCGATTGCAACATGTTGGGTCGTCGATCCCACATCGGTCTGCAACAGCAAATGTGCGTTTCTTGGTGTTTAGCAGTGCCAGTCACTAAAGAATAATACACCAAATCACTTATAACAAGTCGTGGCACGATAGCTAATAACATGACATGTGACACATCACCTGGAATTGATGCGATTTGCAAAACAAAACTGTCTAAGGGGAAATATTCACACTACCCGGAAGCACAGGCTTTCAACGTATAATATATGGAGAATGGGCGGAAGGAAACACGTCTCAATTAATTTTTAAATGATTCGAGAAACAACTAACAACACATCAGACCAGTAACTTAACCCTTGGTTCGTCGAATACTAATATTCGAGTACTACGTTTGGAGTATACATATTAAAATACTTTCAAAGTAATTTCGGCATACCCTTTGGTTGGTTACTGGCCAAAATATATTGTCAACACTTTGAAACAATACTAATGACACAGTTAATTTGATAGTTTGTTTTGATATTTGAATACACATTTTCAACATAACATATCACTGTTGTTAATATAGGAATTATAATAAACAGCTGTAATCTAGTTATCCAGCTTAGCTTATTGTACATGCTGTAATTGAAATTGTACAAGATGTGAAGCTGCGGTAAAACTTTAGTTTAGTAGTTTTTAGCATATCCTACACTGTGTCGTACGCATATGTAGCTGACAGTTTAGCTGCCCGTACACGGGCAGCCCGTTGCTGGCTATTACTGACAGTTATGAAATTAACAACTACGTCATCATACAACAGGGCCAATTGAGTTTTCGTTAGGAGTGGTGGTGACCAAAATCTGAGGCAGAATACGTTCTAGTAAACCTTGCAAGAAATGTTAATTATATACCAAATGGTGGATACAAAAATAGGACTTGTTGCATTAAGTTCGGTTATTAGATAACAATCATACTGTCCCTTTCTTTAGAACAAATTTAAACGCTTTAATCTTCAGCCTTGACCGACCTTTTAATTCGAACGCCAACTCAAACTGTCTGGGAAGTATTTAGCCACTTTGAGATTACTGACCTGCACAGTTTTACACAGCCGTGTATTCTCAATCATATTTTAGGAGTTGAGGGAATTTTTTATTACCTTCAGATTGATTATTTATACTGTTTCGTGTATCTACGCTTCATTTCAACATTCTAAATTGGTCCTGGCTAAATGCTTTGTAAGTGCGATTTGTAATTAACTGTTTTTCATGATATATGAAATACATTCAGCTCTTTCCCATGATGTATGATAGTTATCAAACTTTATTTCTCAGCGAAGCCGAGTTGGTGTTGGAATGAACCAGGGGGTGAAGTGTAAACCGCATTGACCTTCTTTAAGGATTTGGTACTGCGCCGTATAAGAATTTACCCTTACTTTGTATACTTATTTGTATTATTTATATACATAACAAGAATAGCACAGAGATCACCAAAGAGTTATCTTATGTGAACATATCCGAGTATATTTGAATAATTTGCAGATTTGAGGTTGTTATCTAATTGTGTAGCTGTTATGACGAAATTCAAAGGAAATACTTTTGTAACACTACGTGTAGTAATGTACCTGTAACTAATAAACACTATTTTGTTATAAATGGTTTCATAGTAATTTTATCTTTTAGAAACGCGTGTAATAAAATTGTTTTAGTACTCTTTTGAAGGTCACAGTAACATACAATTGATATTATTTCAATATTCATAAATACATTTTATTTCGATAAAGCACTCAGTAACAATAAAACCGTAAACTTACCACCTGAGGCAACAGCTTCAACCACCAACAGAGCAACCCCAACAATCAGCAACTTGGCCCTGGAACACACATGAAAATGTTTTTGTTTATTTAACAAGATTCAATAAGATTGGCATTCAACGCAACGAAGAAAAATGAAGGCAAGTGGCTGATCGAGAGTCCACTAATGATTCATTTATGTACAACACGAGGTCTGAAATATTTGTAAAAATAATTAAACCATATTCACGTTGATAGCATTTACACAATATGTAGCTAATTTATCCAACTGAATTATCATCAACTTTGAGAATGAATACTTTCTAACATATCATTTGCACTGTTCGTTTGCTAATGTGGCTTCGTGTCTTCTAGATATTTTACCTTCCTTGGGTGAGAACAATTATTTCGATCACTATGTTCCCACCTACTCAGTTACTGTTAGTAAGGGCATCCACCTTCTTTGTTGCCGGACATACCAGTGAGGGGTATATATAAATTGATGTATTCGGACTGACGAACGCATGCCCGGAACATATTTCCAGACTGTGAACACTTTCGCAGAATACCATGGTTAATTTCTCCAAGAAACCGTACACATGAAAGCGAATATTCCTAAAGTCGCCTTTGTTATGGTGTAGTTTTGTACAGCAGCCATTTCCACAAATAATTAACAAATGTTGTATTTCTCACAACAACAATATCAATGTTTAAACAGTTTTCAATTTCTTCTAGACGTGTGGTGGTGGAAGAAATGTAGGTGCCCAGGTAGTATGCAAAACTAAAGTCATGTCATAGGAGTAGGGTATTTTGATTAACAGTTTCGGACGCATTTGTGAAATGGAAATCAAAATGTGTGTTTTTTTGTATGTATGATGCATATACCATAGCCATTTCCAGGATGATTGTCGAACAAGGACTAATTATCGCAACACCTTAAGATAAATAATAAAGTTGTCGTACACACATACTTGACCAAAATATTTCGTAAAAGGTGTTTTCCAGTAACGGTTGCTTCGATAAACGGAGTTTCGTCGTACGTATGTGCAGTGCATTATATGAAGTAAATCAAACTCTACTTACATGATTCTCAACCGCAGGTTGTACCTAGGAGAACTGTCAGCTTGCTGTGGTAGTTCAACATCTGAAGACTCGGTATTTATACAATCGATGCTTACTGCTGCTTCATTATTGATATATCATACAACACATTATACTTGTCCAGTATACCTATCGTGGAGGAAACAATACCCACGTAAAACAATGCCTGGTGGATATACTTACGCAATCACCTAGGTGTGGCTAACATAATTGTATTGTTGTGAGATAGATTGCTTTTTATTCTGAAAAGCATCGTGTTTGGAAACATGGCTTTTGACGTAATTTCGGTCTCGGATGGCCTGTGTCTACTTCGCGTTTACATCATTAATCTCGCAGCGGATATTAATTTACGTGTTTTGCGCATGCCAGGAATGTGATGCACTAATTGAAATTAGGGGTACGTCTGTAACTGTGTGAATTACAATGATAAAATATAATATATTTCTATTGTTCGTCTTTGTGAGAAAACAAATCATATAGTGCAATATAGAGGCCATACAGTTGTACGGTTGTGAATGATGGTCAATGAATGAAAAATAATAATAATAATACTTACAATTAATTACTATTGTGCCTATATCCTCAGGAACATGAGCTTAGAGGCGCAACAGAACATAAACATCATGCTTAACCGTGAACAGGGACGCACAAAAGTCATTATCAAAATGCTGTTCCACATCTGTATTCTAGTGATACTAGGAAACGAGTTTGGCTGAAAACTACCAACATTAATGTAAGAATCATTTTGCGTATGAGTTGTCGAATCGACAGAGTACGAATCGACAGAGTACGAATGTTCTCGAAACCGTCAAAACCACAATTTTTAGTGTAGTGCTACGTGGTAGCAGGAGGTGGTAGCAGGGGGTAGTAGCAGGAGGTGGTAGCAGGAGGTGGTAGCAGGGGGTGGTAGCAGGAGGTGGTAGCAGGGGGTAGTAGCAGACGGACGAGTGCTAGTTCTCTTAGCAGTAATCATGGGCAGCACATGTTTATCTTAGAGGAGCGCGCAAGCATAGTGAATAGAGAGGATCAGGATTCGATTCAGGACAAGTTTACGGGGTGTGTGTGTGTGTGTGTGTGTGTGTGTGTGTGTGTGTGTGTGTGTGTGTGTGTGTGTGTGTGTGTGTGTGTGTGTGTGTGTGTGTGTGCGTGCGTGCGTGCGTGCGTGCGTGTGTGTGTGCGTGTGCGTGTGTGCGTGTGTACGTGTGTGTGCGAGTGTGTGGATGCGTACGTGCTTGTGTGCGCGCGCGGGCGTGTCCATGTGCGTGTGAGTGCGCGTTTGCGCACGCCCGCGCACACACGCACGCACGCCAGTAGTATCATTATTCACAACTCTTGTGACATTTGATGTTATGACATGACATTTGATGTTATGACATGACATTTGATGTTATGACATGACATTTGATGTTATGACATGACATTTGCTACATTTGTCTGCGGTCGAGCATATCCTGCCATAGATACTCCATTGTTTCGGCGCATTGTAAAACAACAGCGGCAGTTATCAGGTGTTAATTTTTTGTCAGATATTCGGGATATCAATATATCGTATACGTAACTTGAACATACTAACTGTATGCAAATAAAACGTATTGTAATTGCTTCTAATACATCACAGGACATTTCACGAAAATGTCGACATCAATCCCGGGATGCCTTGCATTAGAGCGTATTCGTCATTTACAGTTTTAAAGACGTTTTTTCAATTATCTTATTGTATCACCTTCGGCCTTTTCTAAAGCTACAAAGACACGTTTTGTCAATATTTACTTGCAATATTACATCATGTACAAAAACATTTAACAACGTCTGTAGTTCTTCTGCTGATACAACTAATAGCATATCCATGAAAGTATACCTTGCGTAAACATAGCAGCCATGACATTAAATTCAATGGAGGTATCGCTTACAAAAATGTAATGTTAAACATAGTAGGAGACAGCATTGACACAACATTTGTAATCACAGTTAAAATGCTTTTAGGTGAACACAAGTTTTTACGCTTTACAACACTTGCAGATTAAGATACGGCTGACTATCCAAACTATCTACCCTACAAAAATAGGGTAGATGGTGGACGGGTCCACCTTAAGTATATATGGAAGATAGGAAATCAAAAGAATTATTGCAGTGGCGATGTCTGTCATGTCAAGACTTAACATCATCTGGAAGAGCAGATACATCAGTTTCCAAACAAAACATACGCTCTACAGAGCACGCAGCTTCTACCATCCTCTACTGACGCGAGAGCTCTGACAGCAGAGACATATATATATATATATATATATATATATATATATATATATATATATATATATATATATATATATATATATATATATATATATATATATATATATATATATATAAACAATTGTATTCCCTCGCTGGAAGGCAAGAGCCCTTATGAAAGTTGAAACGACGAAAGCTTTCCTGGTTTGGTCACATCACTCGACATAACACCATTTCAAAAACCGTCTTGCAAGGCACCCTGGAGGGCAAGAGAAGGCAGGGCTGCAAGAAGAAAAACTAACTAGATAACATACAAGAAAAGACACATCGATACCTATCGACTCTGCTACGACAGCAAATGGCAGGCATAACTGGCGAGGAATGTGTGTGAATAGTATCACTATGACCGCTCCAGTCAAGGGACGAAAGTGAAGGTTGTAAATAGTTCTATAGTTGCCTCATATATGTACTTGCCAAAGACAGGCGTCACGAAAGGCATCAGCAAATGTTTATCCGGTTGGAACGAACATATGCAGGCTCAGCATGATACTTCTACGTTCTGTCAGGACATTCGAGTGCAATGCGGTTATGAGAGCATGATGAAATTGCCAATATCAGCCATGTGTCGCTGTGCTGTGTGATATGTAATTAAGGAAGATGCAAGGATAAAAAGTAATAAAATAGTTGAAGTTGTTAGTGAAGGCAAATGTCGTAACCTATGGAAAAACTGCATAGTTTGAGAATATGTGATCATCAACTTTCCAGTGTAATTGATTGTCATACTTATAGGTGCAGAAGGTACTTGTGTTTTTTTTGCATAAAGATTTGTCATTGTCTTAACCTAACGAGTCTGTTTCGGCCCGTTACACTTGCACTTCACTTCACGTCACCCCTTAACCGGATCGGTCGTAGGGGTGTCGTTCACACACAGGTCTGTTCTCTGCTGTCCGTAGCAGGGTCGGTACATCTCGATGTTGTCTAGACAGTGTTTCATCTGGTGGCCCCATCGTCTCGTGCCCTCCAGGGTATCGTCTCTTGCCCTCCAGGGTGTCGTCTCTTGCCCTCTAGGGTGTCGTCTCTTTCCCTCCAGGGTATCGTCTCTTGGCCTCCAGGGTGTTGTTTCTTGCCCTCCAGGGTGTAGTCTCTTGCCCTCCAGGGTGTAGTCTATTGCCCTCCAGGGTGCCGTATCTTGCCCTGCATGGTGCCTTGTAGGATGTTTCCGTAATGGTGTTGAGTGATGTGGCCAAACCAGGAGAGCTTACGTCGTTTCACTGCTGCACTTGTTGTTTGTCTTGTGTTCAGTATACGAAATGCTGAGGAGTCTAATGACGTATTTCGTTTCAGATATGTGTACACGTCTCGAAGACGATAACTCTGAATTATTATTATTATTTTACAGTTGTAAAATTATGGTGGTTTGGTGACGACACTATGTACTTATAAAAACAGAATTGCTAATCTTGTTACTAATATGTATATACGTGAATATGATGCTCATAGTGATGGCCTAATTGCCACCACCATCATGTACTGATATTGATGATCTTAGGGGAAAAATAAAGTCATGGTTTTGGGCATATACGAGTTACTAAAACATTACCATTTGCAAATATTATTAAGAATATCGCGCCACTGGTTTACTATGACTCGTAGATGACCCTATATCACCAGCGCGATCATCTCGCAGTATTTGCTCACCAAATGACAATCTATTTGTCAACACCCAATCTGTTTGTGTCCAAACTCAGCTGATGTAACATATTGTGGCTTCTGTTTATTAAACCAGTCCCTTTCTGACATAACAACGCATTTGATTGAACAGTTTTCGATTTTTGTGTATACATACTCGCCGCGATTAATACGTCACAGTGGTAGTTTAGGTTAACATAGTTCTGAGAACTGCAAAGGTGCTTATCGGTCGCGACGGTTAACATGTCAGCGCCCAGAAAAACGGATATTTAACCGGAATATCCAAATTTCAGAACGCATTCTGAGACAACCACATTGTGCATTGACAGATATACAGATATTCATTTACATGTAAATGAATTGCAGACAATATATTGCAGTAACAGAACATATGGAACATGACATGTCCACAAGCTACAATTCCATGCCGTAAACTAGGCAGAAAAGTAATCTATGTCGCATATCAAATGTAACAGACATCACAAGATGTTTTTATTTCGTGACGTAATAACTGTGGCAACTTTCCACAGCGATATATACAGCATAAACGTCTCGACATGGATAGGTTGCCTATTATTGTAAGAAGGTTGACTAGTCATGCGTCACCAGTCACCGTCCTGACAGCGTCCTGTGTGCAAACCACACGCGCTTGAATGCAGTGGCATTTCAGATGACAAATACTGTTGTCATTATTTTAACGGGGCGGCTTCTCTCCCGCGGCTGACGATTGTTTTATGAGTGGTGAGTGAACTACTCCAAACCAAATTTTCAGCACAGAATAAGTAGCTGTCTTCGCCTGTCAACCCGTCTTCTGCACGCATCCAGACAATCACCGACAGGCTATGCCTACCTTTAAATGCACCGTTATTTATTCTGTAGCTCTATATATTTGTTGAATTAAGTAATTGTTGTTGTTATTGTTGTTGTCGACCTCACACAAACGTTGAGTTTTACTATAAAGTTGAATAACGTGCCACATTTGTAGAAACGGAATAAGATACACATAACAAGATTGAACAAGATTGCCATCCAAGGCAAATGCCCACATGCTAAATTGATAAGGAAGCTATTGTATTATCGGGAGTTCAAATTTTTTCGTTTATGTGTAACCCGCCCACTTGAAACACGTGTCAACCTTGTTTTTAAACATATTCACGCTGCTACCAGTTACACAATCTGTAGATAATTTGTTCCTTTCATTTATTTTTCATTAGTGCTTCCAGATATCAAATCTACACCGATCCTTTACTAATATCACCTCATATCCTGTAGTTCTACTATCTTTCCTGAGTGAAAAAATATTTCTATAAATCTTCTCGCACCCATTCTCGATATCTTTAAGAACTTCAATTTGCGTTCTCCTCTTAATCTCCTTGTCTCTAGGGTTGTTAAACCGCATTCTTTTATGTGTTCATCATAATTAAGAAAACAATAGGGGAAGAATATTGTATAATGTTATATTAAAATACAACAACAGCCTGCAGGTGTAGAAAAACTAATGGTGATTGTGCGACATGTTATATATTAACATCATTGTGTAATATAAATTGTCTAAGTATACATTTGTAGTTAATTATTGAATAGGTGTTACACTTGAGTCTTACGTTAGAATAATTCCAAATTATAGCGCTCTTAATTCTTACAGAACGAAGTCTTATTTCTAAAGTTGCCATGGAGATGTGTATTTGTGTAGATTGTCTTGTAATGTAACTATTGACATCTTGATTAATTTTAAACATATTATAAAAAAAATTGTACGTAGAAGACCTCTGTTGTATTTATACACAAGCATTTGTATTGAATATACATATAATTGTCTAAACGGTAAGATGTTTAGAAGTTTAAAGATAGGTTTAGTATGAGCCAATCTGTTAGCTGAGGCAGGCATTCTCTCTGCTTTCTTTTGAACCTTTATGATACTTGAACAATATGAGTCAAATGCACTACTCTATACTTCTGATGGATGTTCTAAATGTCATGTATTGGGTCTTGTCAATGTTTAAAGATAATTTATTAGCATTTAACAAAACTACAAGTCTTTTAGTTCAAGATTCATTTGATCACCCTGTATAAATACACTAGTGTCATCAGCAAATAGTATGGAAACGTGAATATCTGAGACATTAGCAATATCGCTGATATATAATAGAAACAGCAATGGCCCCAGTATGGAACCTTACGGCACTCCACAAGTAATGGTTTGTTTAGTGGATCTGGTGCTATAACATTGGAGTTTTTGAAACAGTATCTCATTGTCAACAATGCCGAAACTTTTAGATAAATCTAAGAACATCCCCAGTACAAATTGTTTGTTTTGTAGTGCTTCTGATATTTTGTCTACAAGGTCATTAGTGCCATGTTAGAGAAAGTATGTAATATTGAAATTGGCCGTTAGTTACAAAATATTTTTTCCTTAGCTTTATAGATAGGTATTACCTATTTTTGATTCATATGGGAATATTCCAGTATAGCCATATTATATAAATATGCTAATTGTTGAATGCAGTTATGTTTTTTTATTATTTTGCAAGAAATGTCATCGCTTCCAGGATTACATATTCATTTACAGTTACCGGTTCAATATATTTAGTTTTAGTATTACTGTTTTTCCTGTATGCCATAGGGTCTGTTTGGTCCTGTGGAATGTTTTATGCTAGGTTAGAGCCAACATTTATATATCAATTATTAATAAATTCGCTTATTTGTTTTTTGTCTGTTGTTACAACTTTGTTGATGATGAAGTTTGTCTGCGTTATGGGCTCATGTTTCATGATCGTTTTGTAAATGTTGTTTATCACCATCATTGTTAACCTTTCTAAACACTTTTGTGTCATCCACAAGTTACAGTACGTTGATTGTTATATAATCGTCCAAATCATTTATATATATTACGAATAATAAAGGTCCTAATACTGATCTTTGTGGTATCCCACTCAATCTGATTTCCAGTTTGAAAGCTCCCCTTCTACTACAGCACCCTGTCTTCTGTCAGTCAGCCATTTTTCTATCCAGTCGATTATGCCACCCCTGATACATGGGCTTTTAATTTATGTAATTATCTTTGATGTGGCACTTTGTCGAAAGCATTCTGAAAATATAATCACTTATTTTAAACTCACTGGTCTGGAGTTCTCTTATATCTCGATCCCTTTTAAAATAACTCCATGATGTTTGCTTCTTTCCACTCAAAAGGAACAGCCCCCTCTTTTAGTTACAAGTTGAACACTCTTGCTAGTGGTATACTATATTATTCTGCTGTTTCCATTGGTAGTTTTGGAGGAATTCCATCCACTCCAGGTGATTTATTATCCTTCATTGCCTTTATTTTCTTAGCTACCATTCCTGGAGATGCACTAACTGCCCTAAATAGTTCGATTTAGCCTCTTGAAATTTAGCATCTAGAACTGGTAATGAACTAATGTCCTCTGTGGAAATCACTGAACCGAAGCATTCATTTAGGTCTTACGCCATTAAAACACCTTGTAATATTATATTTCCTGCACTGTCTTCTAGTGGTCCAGCCTTGTCTCCTACGTTTTGTTTACCCCTGACATATGCATAATGATACTTTATGTAATGTTTTATGTTATTTGCTAATTTATTTTAGCCCATACCTTCTTTTAGATTGTCTAGTTTAGTCGTAGCTACAATAAGTGCTTATTTGTAATTTGTTTTGTCTTCATCCGTTCTTGTCCGCCTACAAACCCTCCACATAGTTTGCTTGTGTGCTATTTCTCTAGTAACTTTTTTAATAATAATAATGTTTTATTTCAGGCAAGAGCCCATAATATTAAGTGTTTCTTTGTAGACTATGTTCTTAGTTTTTTAAGAGAAGTAATTGATCAATGATTCTATCAATTTCATATTTTAGAATGTTCTACATTCAGTTGCTGTCTTATTCCTCAGCATGTTATTCCAATCTAGCTTTGCTAAGTATTTTCTCATATTTTTATTTACCTTTGTGAAAGTTATTCCTATATTTTTTTTCTTTTACTTGCTGACTTTACTTTGATGTCAAAATATATTTGATTATGATCACTTTTTCACAAAAGTTCATGTAGTTTGACATTGTCCATTAATTAATTTTGTGAAGACAAAACTATATCTAATACATTCCTTCCCCTGGTTGGTTGTATCACGTGTTGAGTAAGGAAGCTATCCTGTATTAAAAATAGAAACTGGTCTATATATTTCCATTGTGTGTGTCCATGGATAAAATCTCCGATTATGATACATTTACACTTTACACACTTCCTTTATAGCGTTTTGTATTTTGGTGATATCATCTTCTTTTATGTTTGAACGTCGGTAAACTAATCCAATAGTTATTATTGAATTTTCTGTAACTATATTTCACCAAAGAGCTTCGCAATCTGCTTCCCTTTATAATTTTATTTTATTAGCATCAATAGATTCTTTAATAAAATTACTCCCCTCTCGTTCTTCCTATTCGATCTCTCCTAAACATTACGCATCCAGTCAGTCCTAGTTCAGCATCTGTTATATCTATGTTGGCCCATGATTCAGTTACACCAGTTATGTGAGGGTCAATATCGTCTACCATAATGTTAAATTCGTTTTTCTTATTTACTATGCTCCGTACATTTAAACACACGCATTTATAACCAGTTTCAACATTTTCCCCGGGATAGTGTTTACTGGTTTATGTGTACTAGTTGCCTCTTATCTCGTTTGAGGTACCTCTAAGTAACCCTCTTCGCTTCTAGATTAAACAATATTAGCTATCAAATATGTTTATGCTACCGAGAGTTCATCCGCAAACACTTCTGCACCCTTTCCAGTTATATGAAGCCCATCCCTCATGGACATGTCAGCCCTCCCGTCAAAACATCCCTACAAATCATACTTCCGCTTACCTACATAGCTGCTAAACTAGCACGTTAATTGTTATTCTCCGGCAATTTCGAGAATCGACTCCTGCTTCCCATTACTTGTAAAATCACTGGTAGAATTATTTGCTCAACCTCTCTCTATTTCTCGCTCCCTCCCTCCCTCCCTCCCTCCCTCCCTCCCTCCCTCCCTCCCTCCCTCCCTCCCTTTATCTCTCTCCCTCCCTCCCCCTCTCTCTCCATCCCTCCCTCCCCCCTCTCTTTCTGCGTTATTAATCCCTACGTGTACTAGAATATATTCTCCCTTCTCAGAACCCATGATTGTGTCCACCCTCGTCGCATTCTGTCCTGCAGTCGTGTCACCTGGCAGCATGTTGTCCATCTCCCTCTCGCCCGTCAACACGTCACCTTTCCCTCCACTCTCTTGGCTAGCTTGTGTTCCCGTAGCATTCACTCCTGACGCCTTCGTTCTCTTCGCACCCATCGCTTTCTCTCCCGTCGCTTTCCCTCCCGTCTCGGTCCCTCCGGTCTTCTTACGTCCTGTCTCCTTCCGCGCTACCTTGCCTCTTCTCAGCCTCCTCCCGAGATGAGGTGAGCTCTCCCTAGCATCTCGTTCATCATTTCCACCCACTTTATCATCCACTGCCCCCACTCCCACCTCATCGGATCTAATGGCACAACCCACCTCTTCCTTTTCCACCAACGACAAAACGAGCAGCCTCAGCCGTTCCATGTCCACCTCTAGTTCCTTCATCTTCGCGCATCCCCTGCACTCAACACTAAAACTATCCGCCTGAATCTCAGCCCAGGACTTCTCACAGGATCAACAATGTACGAAAAAACGTCATCAAACTTTATCTACGATCCACGCTGTTAATTCTTCGAGTGTAGTTTCAAACGCCGATATTGCAAATCTAATAAACACATTATTGTGTCCTGTTTACTCGTGTGTTTTATTCGTATTATAAATGACTCGTTCAGTTTGATCTTTGTTTGTAGTGTCTTGTTTGTCTGTGGTTAGTTACACGGATAATGTGATTAAAATGCACGTGTGTGCATCAATGTAATGCCATACAACACATTTTTGTTTTATCTTCGAAAATGGTCGCTAGATGTCTCTACTTATACGCAAAATCCAGTATGTTCAGCATGCAGTAGAGAACTAGCAACCATTTTCTATTTAATAAAGTAAATTATCTAAAATGGGTGCCTTCGAAAGACGAGGATGGGCAGGTAACAATAGGCTACATCTACTAAGTTCACTTTTTAATTGGGAGAAAATTAGTGAGACTGAAGTAAGTTCGAAAACGAATACTATACTACCGACAGTGATGTCCTACTGTCTCGTACTGACTGACTTATTGGAAATATTCTCTGGCCCAACAAGACTCCACTCTAGCCACTGATCACAGATGTATCAATACTAGAAAATTCATGCCCCCACAAAAATTCGACTCGTCTAAGCATGCCCATAATTGGGGTGAGCGGTTGAATGAACCCCCATTTTAAAAAAATTATCCGGTGGGACTGATTGGGTACCATCTTCGTATTTTAACCTTTTACTGCTATCTCGTCAAAACTGATTCATTAGTCGTCTTTATTTTCTTACCTGCTATTTCAATAAACCATTGGCTGATCGGGAGTTATTTTAAGTGTAACCTTCCAATAAGAGACATGTGTAATGTTTTTTTAATATTGACGCAGCTACAGGGTTGTCATAGCATTCGCCATCTATGTTTACCAAAATGTCCACTTTCAATGGACATATACGATTGTATATAATTAGTTAGCACATATACTAGGCATTATATTTAAGACAATTATTTCAGATTATATTTGCAATAGAAGACCTACATTACACCAAAATCCAGATCGGGGGCTCCATCAGCGAAAAATGACACGGCATCCGGCTTCTCGTTGTTCGTCCCGTTTGGCTGAATTGCATCCCAATTTCTTCCCTTATGTCAACCATCCTCCTTTTATCCATCCTCTTTGCTCCTGTACTTCCCCATACCCAGTTATTCTCGCAAACTTGAAGCTTCTGTTGCCATTGCTCTGTCAACGCCACCGTCTCAATCTATACCGGCACTACACACGCTCTCAGAACTTTACCGGCACTACACACGCTCTCAGAACTTTACCGGCACTACACACGCTCTCAGAACTTTACCGGCACTACACACGCTCTCAGAACTTTACCGGCACTACACACGCTCTCAGAACTTTACCGGCACTACACACGCTCTCATAACTTTCCATCCAACTTACCACTGCCCCGAACGTCCATATTTTGTAACCATTCCGCCAAGGTACATAAAGCTTGATCAACTTCCCCACCAACCTTATGTTCAACTCCTGTCTGCTGTCGTCGAACCCACGTCTTGTAATTCCTGTGTGCTCTCTGCTCGTATGGCCAGCTTGTCTGTGTACACCATCTTCCTGAAAACATCCTTCGTGCAGCTCTTCCTGCTGATTATTTCCATCACCATGAAAGGGCTGCGTTCACGTTCTTGTCTCAAACCGATGTTAACATGAAACTACTAATTTTCCTTTGTTGTGCTTCCATAATCCTGGTGTCTGTTTATCGCACTCCCGTCCATTTCACCGTTGTCATAACCATCTCTCCCGGGACGAAAGCTTTTCGAGGTCAACAACAATTTAATATGTTGACCTTCTTCCTTTTCTGAATCCCTGTTGTCTTCGTCCAATTCCAGCTCCACTCGATTTTAGTTCCACACATCTATAATCTTATGTAGCAGCTTCATAACATGACATAACATAACATGACATAATATAAGGTGACCTAGGAGTGAGATGGCGCTATATTTCCCTGGGTTTTGCACGTATCCCTTTCGTTTCCATATTGGGTGAATTAGCTCCGTTTGCCACTGATCCTGGACCTTTGTGTAACTCATGCATATATCCAACAGCCACTTTGTCAATCTTACTCCAACCTCCCCACGGCATTTGCCATCTCAAGTTGACATGAGGAGAGCACCCGGTTTGAAGAAGTGCGTTTTGAGATTCTCAACACGCACTTCGTCAAACCGGGAGCTCTCCTCTCCTTCATTCCTTTCAGCCTCCACCTCTGTATCTGTCATGTCCACTACTTCCACTTTCCCTTCTATCTCCTGCTTTTGATGTTGACCTCTCAACCTGCCAACAGATTGAATGAGAGATCAACATCAAAAGCTGGAAGGTCTCCAGTGACTGCGAACACCATCACAGCACAGCTCATACAAAACAGTCGCTTCTCTAATCCCGACAGTGACTTCAGCAGGAACGTATAAACATAAATCACAGAGTCATGGAAGCGTTGACACCGATCTAGGGAGAGCCTTATCACATCAGGAACATATAAATATAATAATATATTCGCAGCGCTTGAGTCAAGTCTCAAGTCACAAGAGGTTCCTATTTATCTACACCCGTATAGCGGTGTCTGTGTCTGTTTATCCGGCTGTTGGCTAGTGAGAAAACCGAGGTAGACAAATGTAACATAAATGCCCTGTTATATCGCGTATCGGACATCGTGTGTACAACACAGCAAGCTTTGGAGTCAACATAAGGCATTGCATGATGCTGGCGTGCAGACAAGTTTTAGCAAGACATGAAACCATCAAAAAAAGAAAAACTCGATACACTTTAACATTTTTAATCTGTCTTTGTAACATTAATAAGCCAATTTCACATGTGAAAATCAAGCGAACCAAGAAACGTACTAGCCGAAGCAAGTTGTACCGGACGTAACGACTTGCAACATGCGAGGGATAATTAATGTTGCCTGTTGACCCTCGAATGATCTTTTGTATGCGAATAACTATTTTGATGACTCGGCATTTAGCAAAAGCGTAGCCTCGATTATCCAGGCTCCGCACCGTAGCGCCACCGTTTGTCGCACACATCTTCGCCTGGATGCAGAGTGTGCTTTTCAATGTGACGGAAATTATGTATGCACCTAGAATCTGGGTGCATGCAGAGTTTTTTAATTACGATGTCATCATGGCATTTGGCTAATTAATAAAATAAGAGTTAACTGTTATCAGTTTATAAGATGCAATTAGAATTAACTTTAAAATTTGATTATGTTGACATAAGTGTCCGACTGAAAAGTTAAATCAGGCAAAACAAATTAAGTGTAGCGTCTAGATAATGAAGCTGTTTGGCTGCTGGCGCTTCACGGGAACACCTGCACAAAATGCAGTGGTGACAGTGGGTAACAACGAGACCACGCCTCTGCTGTCTTCTCGGCGGATTCACGAAGCCGAGCGAGAGTTGGATAAGCGAGATTAATAAAACCGTCGCTCGTTGACTGACGTGGCAGTCGTGAGTTGTCTGTATACGGTGTGTGCCGTCGTGTCTACTGAACGTTGCTGTTCTTCGCAGTTGAAAGAAACATCTGGAGTTGCATAGCTTGGAACAAAGGTGTGTTTACACAAAGGTGTGTATACGCAAAGGAGTGTTTACGCAGCTAGTTACTCTGAAAGAGAGACGTACACAGTTACGTGAACGCTTTTTTAAAACAAATCGAACAACCGCAGCATAAACTGCGCACACTCCTACCTACTGCAATAGTTGCGGCATATAAACATAGGAAGTTGTACACGCTGCTCAATGTTGTATACGCTGCCCAATGTTGTATACGCTGCCCAATGTTGTACACGCTGCCCAATGTTGTACACGCTGCCCAATGTTGTACACGCTGCCCCTTACATAGAGTAAAAACAAATAGGACGAAGAACTGTTTATTCTTAACCAATAAGATTTGTAATTATTATATCTATTTTTTAATCTGTGCTCAGAGTGAATTTTTTTTATAGATACTACTCTATTTATTCATTATACATTTCTAAAAACTGTTTATATGCACGCACACGCACACACACACGCACGCACGCACGCACGCACGCACGCACACACACACTGTTTTTTAGTTTTAAATGTTTTGTAGCAAAATGTACACGCATAGTTTTATCAAATGCATATTTTGTTCCTGTATTTTTATTAAATTTCATGATTGCGAAGAAATAAGTTATTATTACTATTAGTATTACTGCGTTTGTTTATTAACGCATAACATTGTAACCGGTTCGATCATCGTGTTGCTACCATATTAAGTATGAGACACTTCTATACATACGCACACGTCACGGAGACAGTTTTTACACGAATTACTTTTATTAAATCGCGATGTGTAGCTTCTTAAACGAGTATCATTTGGAGTTTTGTGTAAACAAAGCGCCACAATAATAATACGTTACTAAGCAACCACGCTACACACAACATTGGGTTCTGCCCCCAAATCGCTGAGCTACCTGCCACCTAACGGAACGTAGTACACCCCAAACAGACTGCAGTTGTACCCACTAGGCAGTTTACGTAAGTTACACGGGACGAATGCCAGGTACACCGAGTGTCTTGCTGCTTGCTGAAAGCCAGATCTGTATGTGACATGGGGCAGGCTGGCACGGCGACTGTGATATGTGACGTCAGACAGGCTGTCAATGCAACTATGATATGTGACGTCAGACAGGTTGTCAAGGCAATTATGATATGTGACGTCAGACAGGCTGGCAAGGCAGTTATAATATACGACCTGATTGAGAACAATGATATGGACATACTTGCCATAACCCAGACGACTAGAGACAAGGAGATTAAGAGGAGATCAAATTGAAGTTTTAAAAATATTGAATGGGTATGAAAATATTGATAAAAATATTGTTTTCACTCAATAAAAATAGTAGAACTAGAGTATATGAGATAACATTAGTAAAGGGTAAGTGTAGCTTGGATATCAGGAAGTACTCGTTCTCACAGAGGACAATCAATGAATGGAACAAATTATCGATAGATTGTGTAAACACTTGCAGCATGAGTATGTTTAAAAACAAGGTTGACACATATCTCAGGAGGGCGGGTTATACATAAATGAAAATTTTTTTCGGCTCTCGGTAAGCCAATAGCTTCCTTGTCCACTTGTCCTTGGATGGCAATTTTGTTAAAAAAAATGTAATCTTGACTCAGTCTCCACTGATTGTATCACGCCTGCCGGTTGCCAACTGCTACAGGCTGTCCGAAAGACCAACACTGGTGGCTGTGTTGCTATCTTGTACAGGTCTAGCTGATCCAGGCATCCGAACAACAAATTGGAGTTTCCGCAAACAAGGACATTTTACTGAAAGAGTCTGCTTAGCTGTGAGAATCGATCGCTTCGTGTTGTGCGTCTTGTGATATATATTGCCCTTCGCCAAATAACAACAAACAGTTTCACAATGTCGCAGTTCTTCAATACGTAAATTTGTTGATTTGACGAACAGCATGGCGATCGTTCCACGACATGCTTTGGGGAAAATATAATCGTGGACATTCTCCTCGTGTGGGCACCAACATGTCCCGATCAAGACACGGACACGACTGTATGGCCATGCACGCTGTGGCACAGAGGCGAAATACGATCACAAAAGATGGAACCCAAATGGCGGAAGTCTGTCCAAGACAGTAACATACTTGCTTACTGATACCACCGCCAATTCGTCACATAGTCTGCGCAACGTGAAACCACAGATGCATCTGGCGACTAGAGGCAAATGTTTAAGATCGTTATCGTAGCCAAGCTGCTATATACTGCTTTTGATGTGGGTATATTCCATAGCATGGTAGATGGCAACACTCTATCGGAATATGTATGTTATATTATACGGATTTATACAGTTTTATGTAGAATTTCAAGTCAAAAATAACGATTTTGATCCCTCAAAATGTAGCATGTATGTACATATTCCATGTCCTTTGTTGTAGGTTTGCCGAGAGATGGCGCTAGGAACTAGTGCGTCACGCGAACTCATACAGATGATGCTGCTGGTGATTATGTTGTTGTGCGGGTGGACTGTCGTGTCAGGCGGATGTCCGAGAAAATGCTACTGTGACGAGGATCGGGGAAGTGTCGAATGCAGCTATTTGGGTTCTTTTCCAACATCACTTCCCACAGCGACGAAGAGTGTTGTGATAAGGGGCGGTTATCTCAACGAAATTCCCAGAGGCGCTATCAACAATGTTCCAGATTTAACATCTATTTCTTTCTCTGGGGTGACTATTGGAACCATCCGACGACGGGCATTTTACCGGTTTGCACCAAAATTTTCAGAATTCACCAATGTGACTTCCTTTAATTTTTCCTACTCGCATGTTGGCGTCATCGAACAAGAAGCATTTTCACAATTCACCAACGTGACATCCTTTTATTTTTCATACTCGGATGTTGGCGTTATCGAAAAACAAGCATTTTCACAATTCACCAATGTGACGTCTTTTTATTTTTCCTATTCGGATGTTAACGTCATCAAACAAGATGCATTTTCAAATTTTATCAATGTGACATCCTTTTATTTTTCATACTCGGATGTTGGCGTTATCGAAAAACAAGCATTTTCACAATTCACCAACGTGACATCCTTTTATTTTTCATACTCGGATGTTGGCGTTATCGAAAAACAAGCATTTTCACAATTCACCAATGTGACGTCTTTTTATTTTTCCTATTCGGATGTTAGCGTTATCAAACAGGATGCATTTTCAAATTTTATCAATGTGACGTCCTTTTATTTTTCCTATTCGGATGTTGGTATTATCGAAAAAGACGCATTTTCAAATTTCACCAATGTGACGTCCTTTCATTTTTCCTATTCGGATGTTGGTATTATCGAAAAAGAAGCATTTTCAAATTTCACCAACATGACGTCCTTTTATTTTTCCTATTCGAATGTTAGCGTTATCAAACAAGATGCATTTTCAAATTTTATCAGCGTGACGTCTTTTTACTTTTCATATTCGACTATTGGTATTATAAAACAAGACGCGTTTTCAAATTTCACCAATTTGACATCCTTTTATTTTTCCTATTCAACTGTTGGCATTATTGAACAAGAAGCTTTTTCAAATTTTACCAACGTGACGTCCTTTTATATTTCCTATTCGACTATTGACACCATCGGGAGTCGTTTTCTGATTCTGGATGATGTAGCATATGTCAGCATTCGTAGCAATTACTTCGGGCTGTGGGCAAAATATGCATTTTGTGGCGTCAGCGCTGCGAAAGTTGCAATATATAACAACGTCGTAAACGCTAGCCAAGGCAATGCCTTCAGCGGCATGAGTGGTGTGAGATCGTTGAGTATTGTCGGAAACACCCTTCCTTCAATTAGTGTTCGATTCTTCCCGTTTGACCTGCAGACTTTTAAGTTCTACAGAAACAAAGTAAAGACAATCTTGTGCGAGCAGCCGGGTGCGGATTACCCATCGACCATTACATATTCAATCCGTAAGAACGAGTTAATGTGCGACTGTCGACTAAACTGGATGTGGATGATATCCAGCCAGACTCTGGCAGCGCAGGTCCTTATGCCCGGATTTATCTGCGTAGGACCGGACAAGAACAAACAAAGTCTGTGGGGCTTCTTCAACAAAGTGGCGATGTTTCTGATCACGCCGCCGTGCAGCGGACTCAAGGCAGTTAATGACTGCAGCTCGCCTACGATTAATGCCGGTCACGAGACATCTACGGATGCTGCTCACGAGACGTCTAAGGATGCCGGTCACGACACGTCTACGGATGCCGGTCACGAGCCATCTACGGATGCCGCTCACCAGACGTCTAAGGATGCCGGTCACGATACATCTACGGATACCGGACACAAGATATCTACGGATGCCAAAGCGTCAGCAGTCTCGAGCAAGGCATGTTGGATATCTGCCCTTGTCGTCGTTCTTACTTTGACGATATCGTAAAAGACGATTAAACCGGATGACACTACCAATTACGGGTCTGCGTGGTAAAGGACTATTTGACTGACTTTGTTTCTTCAAAACGTGTTTTGTATTCGAATGAGATTTTTGGACAACTGTATGCCATGGTGCAAAATTACAATTCCACTTGACAAATGCATTATTGTGAATTACAATAAGAACACGTACTCTTACACGTTATCTTATTTGTAACCATTTACTTTCGCTTCACGTTGCCACAGTTCACTCAGCAGTATAACTGAGGAGGTTACCTGGCTAAAGACAGTAGTGCATATGCGAACGCATAGTTTTCGCGCAGTAATTGTAGCGTGGCTGAAACGTCCCAGAGAAGTCGAGCTGACGTTGGAATGAACAGGTCTGCCAGGGGGTAAAGTGTAAAGTGCATTTTAGAAATTGCCGCTGTTTTATCTAGTGTACATACTACTACCGGCGTGTACATACTACTGGCGTGTACTTACTACTGGCGTGTACATAATACTACTAATACAAATTAATTAATAAATCGTACTACGTGACAGAAAGTTGCTACTATTTTATATACTGTATTATATATATATATATATATATATATATATATATATATATATATATATATATATATATAATACAGTATATAAAATAGTAGCAACTTTCTGTCAATTATGTATACATATATATATATATATATATATATATATATATATATATATATATATATATATTACTTTACCTTGGGTAGTCTTGTTAAATCTTGTTAAATATAACCCAGGTAGTATACATTATATAACAGTGGTAGAAACATTCATACACGTAGTATAACAATTAATCAATTAATAATAATTAGCACATATATATATATATATATATATATATATATATATATATATATATATATATATATATATATATATATATATATATATATATATATATATATATATATATATATATATATATATATATATATATATATATATATATATATATATATATATATATATATATATATATATATATATATATATATATATATATATATATATATATTGTTCTAATTATTGGACATTCCAACAAGTTTCCATTAATGTGTAATCCGCCTGAGATATTTGACAGTTTTGTTTTGCACATATGCACTATACTAGCATTTACACATTCTTTAGATAATTTGTTCCATTCATTTATTGTCCTCTGTGAGAACGAGTACTTCCTGATATCCGATCTACACTGATCGTTTACTAATGTTACCTAATGTCTTCTAATGTCTATTCAATATCATAAAAACTTCAATTTGTCTCTAGTGTTGTTAACCCACATTCTGTCAGTCGTTCTTCGTAACTAAGGTCTCTCAGTTCTGGAATCAGCTTAGTTTATTCTTCTTACGCTATGGTATATTGCTTAATTAGTTATGCTTCTTGAAGGGGATTTGCCACTAGTTTTGTTGCTGTATGCTATTGGTATTCGCAATGTCATCAATAATGTCACCGTAATTTGCGCGATCTGAAGTGACTGCCTTAGTCTACGTATTGAACTGATGCATAGTCTTGGTTTCCCATGATCATGAGCGCATTGGTGATACCATTTTTTGACACCATATATTCTCATTTGACTATTTGGTTTGGTGTGGTTGCTTTTTGGCACCATGTATTCTCATTTGACTATTTAGTTTGTTTGCTTATTTTTTGGCAGTATATATTCTCGTTTGACTATTTAGTTTGGTCTGTTTATTTTGTTGGCACCATATATTCTCATTTGAACGTTCGGTTTGATTTGCTTATTGTTTGGCACCATGTATTCTCGTTTACTATTTGTTTTGGTTTTGTTATTTTTGTTGGCACCATGTATTCTCGTTTACTATTTGGTTTGGTTTTGTTATTTTTGTTGGCACCATGTATTCTCATTTGACTATTTGGTTTGGTTTGCTTATTTTTTGGCAGTATATATTCTCATTTGACTATGTAGTTTGGTATGTTTAGTTTAGGTACCATATGTTCTCATTTGAATAGTTGGTTTGGTTTGGTTATATTTTTGCCACCATGTATTCTCATTTGACTATTTGGTTTGGTTATATTTTTGGCACCATGTATTTTCATTTGACTTTTTTGTTTGGTTTTGTTATTTTTTGGCACCATGCATTGTCATTTGACTATTTGGTTTGCACAATTAATTGCATGTATACTACCCATGTGGATGTGGTAATAAAAGTTTTGCAAAGATCCGCGTGGTTGTTTAACTTTGCAGTTTGACGAAAGAACTTGATTCGATGTATAACCTCTGGTCTATGGTGATATACTAGATGTATGGCATCATTTAAACTATATTAGCAAACACTACATTCCATCCATGTCGTATGCTATAAAAATTACTTATGAAACGTAACAAGGTTTTCCCTCTGATTCAACAATGATATGATGTTTATGGTAGGATATATTAATATATTAATATTTTGTGAAGCTTAACTAATGGTTAAACATAAGCATGCGCATGACATATATTGCTGAGCTGTGTTAACTGCATTCTTTGGAAGATGAAGTCATCCTGCGCCAGTCCACGTTGCGTGGTAACCATACGCATATAATATAGTGAGCTTTCCATGGTGTTGTCGCGGCTGAAAGCACGGTGGCATGCTTTCTGATTGTACTTGGCCTCTGGTACCCGCAAGCATGCTCTCAGGAGGATCGACATTCCAAGTTAATGGTCCGTTATATGCAACTGTCAACCACCGTAATGGCAAACGTAACACTCGCTCGCTCATGCGCAATAGAGAAGCACAAGTAAAACACGGCCGTTGAGAATTCTAATTTTATTGTTTGTATTTATACCCTTTGACCTCCAAATGTTGATGAGTCTTTTAAATGCCCCCCCCCCACTCCAATCAGTTATTAATGCAACATTAACTATTCACGATTGATTGAATGAAAAAATGTGTTCTTTCGTGGTATTGGTCATTTAGGGGGAACTCGACATTGCATTAAGCTACCTGCAGCCTTCTCGCTAAACGATATCTGCCTATTATTATTTACAGTGTGTTCCTCGACTATTGTGGAAGCAAATAAACGATATCTGCCTATTATTATTTACAGTGTGTTCCTCGACTATTGTGGAAGCAAATGAACGATATCTGCCTATTATTATTTACAGTGTGTTCCTCGACTATTGTGGAAGCAAATAAACGATATCTGCCTATTATTATTTACAGTGTGTTCCTCGACTATTGTGGAAGCAAATAAACGATATCTGCCTATTATTATTTACAGTGTGTTTCTCAACAATTGTGGAAGCAAATAAACGATATCTGCCTATTATTATGATTTACAGTGTGTTCCTCGACTATTTTGGAAGCAAAAAAACAAGATGTAAAATTATATGTTACCGTATTGATTTGGAGTCAAGAGGTCATGCTATGAATCATGCACGTCAACGTTTTCAATTGCCATTTTCGTTAACTACTCAGAGAATCCACTAATTTCATCCATAATAACTAATTGTTTACATTTACAAATACATGCAAATGCTACTAACATGATATTCATCAATGTTCAACATTATCAGTCCTTACTATATCTTATTTCTAGTTGAACCGATAATAAAATAAATAAAAGATAATAATGTTTCACGTTTGATAAACATTATTTATCATGTATACCAGCATCAAAACTAAATAACAACATTCCAAGAATGTCAAACAAGGCGCCTGTCTCGCTGAGTGCGCCTCTAACTCAGTGAGTCCAAATATTGTCAAGCATCGTTCAATAAGCGTATATGATTTGAACGCATCAGTCCACTGCTGATCACAACCATTTCTCTCCCAATTCAAAAATGAACCGTGCGTAGCAATGCTACCTATACATACTAGTCTGAACTTCTTTTCTACTTAACCAATGTATTATTTTGATAACATGGCACTCCCATTTCGTCTACTGATAATATTCCCATTTTGCATACTCTCGGTGATTCACTCTCTCAGTATATATATATATATATATATATATATATATATATATATATATATATATATATATATATATATATATATATATAAAATTATATATAATTTTAAGTTTTTCTTGAGTTAAGTATAAATTCTTTTTTGATTTAGTAAATTTTGTCTATAAATATATGGCACTAAAGTGGGCTTGTATTTAACTCAAGAAAACTACGATTTGTTTGCAAAGCATATATTACACTTACCAATTAAGTATTAGATACAATTAAATGGTGATTTTGGCCGGAGAGGAGCTATCTCAACGCAGAAATGGAAATAATATCAGCATAGGCATATATATATATATATATATATATATATATATATATATATATATATATATATATATATATATATTGAGACTGAGGCATGATCCCTCTAGCTTCTCAGGGACAGAGGGCGGGACAACTAGCGACTCTACACATAAATAATGAGTTAATGGCTCGTGCTATGCGTCAGTACACAATATAGGAAGATAAACAGCGAGTAGATGAGGCAGGAGCTGTTTACGGTCAACGTTTTAGAATGTACTTTGCCTAGGGCTGGCGGCGTGCTCACTAGATGACTGGGTTGTATTCCAAGTCATTGTCCGTGTATGGGTGGAACTTGTATTCCAAGTCATTGTCCGTGTATGGGTGGAACTTGTATTCCAAGTCATTGTCCGTGTATGGGTGAAACTTGCATTCCAAGTTATTTTCCTTGTATGGGTGAAACTTGCACTCCATGTCATTGTCCCTATATGGGTTGAATTTGCATTCCAAGTCATTTTCCGTGTATGGATGGAACTTGCATTACAAGTCATTGTCCGTTTATGGGTGGAACTTGCATTCCAAATTATTGTCCGTGTATATAAGGGGATCTTGCATTCGAAGTCATTGTTCATGTATGGGTGGACCTTGCATTCCAATTCATTGTATGTATATGGGTGGAAGCATAAATGAATTTCCAGGTGACGACGCGACCCGGGCAACGACACGAAAAGTTGTGAAATTAAATTTGGATCCGAGCAATATTTGGACTTGGGGTCCACATATCATGGCGATATATGGATATTTGGACCCCCTTTTAAAACGTACTAATCATTAGATTTGTTCCTTTTATATGCATATGTGAGTGGGTGTATATATCTAAGTGTTCATACTCTACTTTGCCTTCCATGTCAGAAGGTCACATCAATAAAATGTCTATACAATTGTTCAATTATCTTAATTAAGACAGCATACGATTATATGATTCGTGGGTTTATTGTTAATATTTTGTCCTACAGTAAAGACAACTGCGCCTCTCAGATCGAAAGATGGCGTCACATTAATAAAGACAGATAACAAATGAATAGATTGATTAAGCACTTCTCTGTCGTCTATAGCACGGAAAGCCCTTACACTGCGTCTGCAATTGATAAAGTGCCGTCGTTGGAAATTACGGAAGAACTTGATGATGAACCACAATTCACAGAGTTGGGGGCAGTTTTCGCCAGACTTTCAAGTAATAAAGCCTCAGGCAGATATGTTATTCCTGCAATCCTGATCATGGCTGGTAGTCAAGCCTTTTTGTCACCACTCTACGGTCTACTCTTAAAGTGCTGGCGGGAACGCTCAAGGAGACAGGAAATGAGGGATTCAAATATAATTACACTGTACTTGTAACTACAACAAGAGTTCAAGAGGTGACTGCAGTAATTACTTAGGAATATCTGTGTTGCAGAGAAAATATTTACACGTATCATTCTCACACGTCTACAACTACTGGCAGAACGGTATACCCTCACTCAAATTGTGGTTTCCTTGTGGCAGAAGAACCATAGACATGGTTTCTGTGTACAAGAGAAAGCAGAGTAGACATTTGTAGCTTTTCTCTATTTAGTTTTTACCTGCAAAAGGTTAGATTTTATTTATGTTAACATTCGCCACATAAATCTCTGGACATATCCCCGGCAACATCGTGTGCTGCCATCTGCTGTAGGGCCTACTTATTTAAATAAAATTTAAATAAAATCATAAGATGCGTCATAGACGACTTTCTACAATGGTAAAATCGCTTGAGCGACGGTGTGGGCTTAAAAGGTGTGGACATGTGAGAAAAAAAGTTATTTGACCTTAACCACATATTTTACAAATAACTATTGGGAGTGTTCCTTCGCCAAATGCACATTTTAATTCATTTTGTGAACTAAAGGCAAAATTGTTAACCTTGCAAAAGTGTCCCAGAATATGGAATCACCCGTACATATCAAGATATGTTGTTTTCTAAGTTCAAAGTAGTATCCACCGCTATCACAGTTCGGTAAAGCATTAACGTACATTTCTATATATTTCTTTTGTGGAAGTGAAATTATGATCATTAGATCATACTTACAAAGGTGGCCTTTTTTGACATGTGTGTGCTTATTACTGGGAAGAACCGGCAGAATAAACTACAATACATATGATTGTGCCGTTTAACTCGGCAGACAGTGCACTCGTTACATTCACATTACTGAGTCATACTGAGGTGCTTATATAACCAAGTGATGCTTATACGGCGCAGCTTTTCAGCGAATGTTACTCCGCGAATGCGTAACGACGACAAAATCGACAGACAGAACTTAGATGGGCGTCGCGAGACTCTTCAGTCTTTCGGGACGGGTCTCTTCAGTCTTTCGGGACGGGTCTCTTCAGTCTTTCGGGACGGGCCTTTTCAATCTTTCGGGACGGGCCTCTTCAGTCTTTCGGTACGGGGAGACAACACAACGAGCAAATGACGGTCAGACAGACCAGCTTGCAGCAGCCAGGCTCATTCTTCGGCCGCAGCGTTGGGTCAACGGCATCGGTCATCGTCCTGAAATGACGATCAGTGCCATGTCTCATTTGTTCAGTCACGCACGCACGCACGCACGCACGCACGCACACACGCACGCATGTATACACATCTGTAATGTATATATGACTGAACAACCATTTCTGAAACCGATAATTTTGTCGTAATTGTGTCGTTGTGTTACATCGTCAAGTAGAATGAGTACTGCAATGGACAAGACGAACAATATAACATCGAGTGCTCACTGCCTCCAGTCGCCAAAAATAGGCCTGCACCCTTTTGTGTTCTTGCGGACATATCAGTCTGGAAGGGTTCAAAATATCAACACAACCGCACTAACGTAACTGACTCTTGGTGCACCAATTTATACTGTTCCTGTGATTAAAACCGTTCAACCTAAACGTGTGTAGCTTTAGATAAAATAGTGGCGAATCACTCAAATGGGAACACGTTGCATGTGCATCAAAAATACAGCTGTATTGTAATAGGGTATTTACGTAATCACACCCACGGTTGATCGAACTTCGGCCTTTTGGCATATTCGGATAGTGGGTCACTCATGAGTGACGTCGACATGTCGCTGGACCCCATTGGTGACTGGTTGCCCCGGTGATCGCCTCGCGACGATTTAGCCATCCTTCTCTCGATCAGCGGCGCTTATGTTCTATATTCCTGCAACATATGCTGCATTGACTACAGTATTTGATAGTAGGAGGGTATGTGTGTATGTGTTCGTGCGTGCGTGCATGCGTGCGTGCTTGTGACAACAAAAGCCAGAGGTAGCAAGATAGCCTATAGATACTCTGTCATTTGTGGGTCATTTCTATTTGTCGTTTGGATGTTTTTACATTGTTTTATAGATTATACCGGTTGCAAAAACATATCAAACACCAGCTATAGCAACATCAACATGACATGACGCTGAATATCGCGAATCCATGTGTTAATAGTAAGCAACACCCGCAGTCGATTTTATGAATAATTTTTTTCAAATCATCGGAAGAATTTATTTTAGCCGTTAGATCTGGTAAGGCTCAAAATATTGGATATCCAAAATGGTAAACATTGTGCGGGGCAATGCCAATCACGGACGTGACTTCGCAGTCGTAATGATCATACGGTTGCGAAATTTCACCAAGGGTGAAATTCGTAAATTTCAGCGGATCCATTTTCACTTCAATTAATGTTTGAGCAATTTAATGTTTAAGTAATATAATAGTTTGTCTGATTATTTCATGGGATGAGGATCTGGTTGGCCGAAAATATTGATTACGGTTTGTTGTCATCAGCTGTTACGTAGAAAATACGTTGCAAGTAAATAGTTGTAAATTTAATTAAGACCTAAGTAATATAACTTAAAGGGTGTATTACAACACAAGAGCAGTCTTTGTGAAGACTACCCATACATTGTAAATATAACTGATTATAAACAAATATAAACTGACTTTTTAACATGTCGCCGTGCAAACGTAATAGGCATCGCAAAATCATGAGCAAATAAAGATATAGTAGAAGCTGAGTTAGCACTGACAGGTTATGTTATGCTTAGGAAGGATAGGCGAGAAAGAAGGGGAGGTGGGGTAATTTTATGTATTAAAGAATCTATACAAGCATAGGAAATAACATTGAAAAATGAAGCCGATTATGAGGAAGCAATTTGGTGTAACAAAGTTACCAAGAACTTAACGTTAACAATAGGAGTAGTTTCTCGTAGTCCAAGCATAGGACTAGACCTACCTTAGTATGAAAGCCGCTTATTAGAATGTGGTTTGACAACACAAGAGACAAGGATAGTAAGAGAAACCAAATAGAAATGTTTCAAATAGTGAATAGATATGAGTATATTGATAGAAATATGTTCTTCAAACTCAAAGAGGGCAGTAGAACCAGGTGACACAAAAACAGCATTAATTAAGGAACAGCTTAGATTGGACAGGGGAAAGTACACATTCTCACATAGGGTGTTAAATGAATGGAACAAACTGTCAAATGATTGTGTTAATGCTAGTAGCGTGCATATGTTTAATAATAGAATTGACAGATATCTGATAAGGGCGGGCTATACATAGAGGATAAAATTAGTGGACATATATGCATATATATATATATATATATATATATATATATATATTCCTTGACATAATCGAATTGCCACGCAGGTACCTTATAACTGACCAACTAGCCAACAGGAATGTAACATCATCTACGACTGGTGTATGATGCCAAATGGTTGAATTAATCCTGCTGTTGACGTTTTAGTTGGTCAAGCCATTCGTTGAATCGGTCTAGATGCTGTTGAATTTTCTGTTGCGCCATGAAACGTTCTAGTTGCTTACTGTGCGTTGAAATAATAGCACAAACATAGTGCCTTTTGTCGCTGAGTATGCTCGTATTGGGAATGCTGTTTCGATACACAACGCGTTCCGTCATGGCGGGCGTCATGTGATCAGTTGTTGCGTTGTTACGTAATGGCAATAAACTATCGTTCCGAATGTTTGGATGGTTTGATTAAAAAGTCAATTACTTCTTCCAATTGAAATAATATTTCAAATATTTGATCATACTGTTGTACACATTTTTATACGGTTGTGAAGTATGGGGATATGAGAATTGTGACATCATTAAAAAACTTCACTTGGAATTGTGTAGAATGGTGTTCATCATCATCATCATGTCAGCCATCGTCAGCCCACTGCAGGGCGAAGGCCTCACCAAGCTGGTACTATTTACTTCTGTCCTGTGTCGTTCTCATCCATGTCATGCCACCACACTTTACAATTTCATTCTCCATCTAGTTTTTTATCGTCTCTTACTGCGAGAACCTGTCGTTCGTTTCCATTGTGTTGCTATCTGTTATGGCGTCCCGCCCATCTCCGTTTCTTGATTTTAACTTGTTTTATGATATCCTGGATTTAAGTTTGCTCTCTGATCCATTTGCTAGTTTTTTTTTCTTTCTTGGTAATTCCTAGCAAACAACTTTCCACGCTTCTTTGTGTTGTTCTAAGTTTTAGTTCCAGTTTTTGTCACTGCCCAAGTCTCTGCACCATATGTCATAGATGGTAATATACACTGGTCAAAGACTCAGACGTTTCAGCCATGCTGGCATGTTACATTTCATAATGTCATTAAATTTTCCGAAGGCACTCCACCCAGTTTGGGTCCTCCTTTTTTTCTTCTAAATGGCTGTAATCTGTTTTTACAAATTGTCCTAGATATATATATATATATATATATATATATATATATATATTTATCTAATATTTCTCTAATATCTTCGTTAACTTTAATTTTTTTGACTTTAGCGTAATTGTTGAACGTGAGTTTTGTCTTGTTCATGTTAATTTTTAATCTAATAGTGTTACTTTCTTTGTTGAGCTCATTTAACATTTCCTCTAGTTCGTATGCATTGTTTGTGCTAAGAACAGCATCATCTGCAAAGCGCAGATGGCTTAGATTATCACTGTTTGTGTTGATTCCCTTTCTATTCCAGTATAACCTCCTGAAGAATCATTATAGGGCAGCATTAAACAATTGAGGGGAGACAGTGGCCCCCTGTCTTACCCCTCTATCTATATTGATCTTGTTGCTATCTTTGTAGAATTTGATGGCTAATGTTCCCTGGTTATATATTATGTTGATTATATTGATGTAGGATGAATGTATACCATGGTGGATTAGAGCTTCAAGAACTGCTGGGATTTCAACTATGTCAAAGGCTTTCTCATAATCGATGAAGCTAAGACATAATCGTTGCCTATATTCTTCATGTGTTGGATGATCTGGTTTATTACATTTAGGTGGTCAGTTGTTAAAAAAACTGCTTTTGAACCCTGCCTGTTCCCTAGGTTGGTTGAAATCTAGGATGTTGTTAATGTGATTTTTTAGAACTTTGGTGAATAATTTATACAGCTTTGAGAGAAGGTTGATGGGTCTGTCTGGATGGTCTGTTCAATCTGTT
>BSQZ01000033.1:2365000-2407500 GCA_033239005.1 Lamellibrachia satsuma
AGAATTAATATGTAATTATTGATTATGGTTAGCCATCTTGAAATCCAAGGTGGCTGCCACTATTTAAAATAAGTATCCGAATATCAAAATCCATATCCCACAAAATATCGTTGTAGCCACTAAAATCAACCTTAGAAGGTCAGATATGAGAATAAAAGATCCAAAATATCCCTTGGTGTTCTGATTTTACCCCAACAGGTACGTGGATGACTTTGACGGAGCGCCATAATGGATAAAGCGCGGAATATTGATCGAATGAGTATTGTTATTGCGTAGGCCCCTAATATATTAAACATATACTAAAGATCTTGCTTAGGCAATATAATATTATGTTATTAAAAATTAGCCATAGCAATGGTTTATAGTAGGTCACAAAATATATCTTTAGTGCGAGCGATAATAGGTGTTTGTTGTGGATAGCTGAGTATGTAGAAAATAAGTTGCAGGTAAATATTTTTCATTTTATTAAAACCTAAATCATCTAGCATAAATTGTGTATTAGAACACACGACTACCGAGAATAAATTGCAAACATAACAGAATATAAATAATTGTAATTTTAATTTCTAACATGACGCCATGCAAATGGCAACTAAAGGCGAATCTTTATTTGGTATGTTCTGGCTGTGACAGCTGGACAGATTTCACAAGTCTGGGTGTGTAAATTCGTGAGCAGTGGTAAAGGTGGGAAGTGTTTATTTTGAGTGTAGGTGGTGCAAGACGATGAAATGTCTACATGCGCATGTAGAGGTGTTGAAACAGTTGGTTATGATACTGATAGGACAGGGTGATTTGGGCTTTGTCCATCCGGGTCGTGATGATAGGACAGGGTGATTTGGGCTGTGTCCAGCCAGGTGATGATGGCAGGGTAGGGTGAATTGGGTTGTGTCCATGGGGTGAGCCATGTGGTGATGACAGGGCAAGCGATTTGGTTCGTGATCAGCCAGGTGGTGACAGACAGACATGGAGAGTGAGAGGGGGTGGAGAGAGAGAGGGGGTGGAGAGAGACAGGGGGTGGAGAGAGAGAGGGGGTGGAGAGAGAGAGCGATATATATATATATATATATATATATATATATATATATATATATATATATATATATATATATATATATATATATATATATATATATATATATATATATATATAGAGAGAGAGAGAGAGAGAGAGAGAGAGATAGAGAGAGATGTTCCCAATGGAAATCGCAACTGTCATCATTCTCTCCCCAAAGAGAGAAATTTGCATTGCCGATGATGACTCCAGATTAGGGTCGTTTTCAAAACAATGGAAGTGTGTGTGGTTAGACATAACTTATAACACACACAAATGGTCTTCCATTGCTTCGATTCTCCAACAACAATCTGTCAAGGAATCAAAACAATGAAAGTCCATTCTCGTGTGTTAATCATAACGTTAAACAAACGAGCTTTGAGTTTGCCAGCAGAGCGCTCATCTACTAACGACAAACACGAAACCTGCTCGGTGTTATGACAGCCATATCACCAGAGCACATACAGTGGTGAATCTCTGGTGGCAGAATCCATGCTAGTGAAACTTCAAATATTGTCATAAACCACGCACGTACGTGTTTAAATGCGCGTTCCAGTGGACCAGCCATAGTGGGAAGCAACTGGACGTCTCGTACAAAATAGACAGTTCTGTTGCGCATGAGTGATTATTGCAAAACTACTGCTGAACTTCGGAACGTTGCCGGAGTTCGCGAGTCAGTCGATGTTTATCGGGGAACAACAACAGCAGCAAAGAGCGGTGAGCAAGCCGATTATCATACAGTCTTTGCTGCTATCGTTCTGCTGCTGTTGTTGTTGTCGCATCCTGAAAGACAATCATCACTTGTTACAAGGCACGGCGTGGCATTGATCAACTTAATACATTTTACTTCACGTGTTGCGTCTGGCACAAGCAACAAACTAGAAGCGCCACCTGGAATGTGTGTATGCTAGCTGTGTGAACATTTATAAAAATAAAGTTGACATATATCTGACAATGGCGGGAGTCAATATAGATGAGGCATTTGGTGGACTCTTAATTAGCCAATGGCTTCCTTGTCCTTTGAGTTTGTAGATTTGGATGGCGATCTTGGAAAGTCTTGTTAAAATTGCAAAAATTACCTTCGTCTCAGTCATTTTTTATTTGTTATTTTGAAGGCTGTATAGTGACGTGAAAGCTTCACAGACAGAACAGTTGGTTTCAGTACACTCAAGTGGTGTTAAAAACTTTTATGTCGACTTAAAAAAATGCCTCTAGCACGTCATAGCACACTTTTACGATTTCCGACAAGACTATTAGCTGAAACACAATGTTTCTAAGTTTACGGACTAATATTGATGGGTTGTCAAACCACGGACGCGTTCTGTGTAATATCGTTTGAAAGGTCACATTTAATTAGATGTTTTCACTCGTCTCATTTTACAACCATTTCTCGAAAAACCAAACCTACCACAATGACATGTTGGCTCGTTTGTACAAACTCGATTTTGCCTATTATTTAAAGCATTCGTGCACTATAGATTTGAACATCAACGAAACAGATTTGCGATGGGCTAAGTAACCGAGTACTCGGAGTGAGCCTTAATACCTGGTGTGCTGTTGTTTGGAAAGTTATCGTTTGGGCGACAGTGTGCTTGATTACCAAACGTTACTCTACACATTACCTGATAGACTGTACTGTCTCCACACCCGATAACTATATTGCCCAGAAGAAAATTAATTACTCGTATCAACCAAACGGTACCTAAAAGGATAATGTAAGCCATGTGCCTTAACGTCTACGGCGAGTTCTCTATAGATTATGATGTCAGGCTACATATGACATAGGCTACTCTGACGGTTATAAGTGTGTACATTCCTGTATACGGTGGTCCACCTGTCCCTATGTGAATCTCAACGTTAATCAGTAAAAGTTATCTTCCCAGACACAGAGAGAGGAAAGAGAAAGAGAGGAAAGAGAAAGAGAAGAAAGAAAAAGAGAGGCAAGAGAAATAGTGGCAAGAGAAAGATACGCAAGAGAAAGAAAGGCAGGAGAAAGAGAGGCAGCAGAGAGACAGGAGAGAGAGAGAGAGATAGGCAAGAGAAAGAGTGGCAAGAGAAAGATACGCAAGAGAAAGAAAGGCAGGAGAAAGAGAGGCAGCAGAGAGAGAGAGAGAGAGAGAGAGAGAGAGAGGCAATAGAAAGAGAGGCAGACATAGAACTAACTGGACAGACAAAAACAAAGAATCGACAAGACTTTCCTGAACCGCAAATAACAACAAAGGATCGGCAAAGGTGGAGACAGATTGTAAAAAAGTTGCGATTATGGTGAAGGTGTAGTTAATTTACAGTGTGACTATAATGCGTTGTGTTGAATGATATTAAAAAGTGAAGGAAACAATGTTTAGTCATAACTGCCGTATCATTTGCCATGTTGTCAGATGTTGTAGGTTTCAGGGTACAGTTACATTTCCACCATCAAAAATTCTAAAAGTTTTAACCAGCCGCTATCATCATCCCACTGACATGCTGGTCGTATTTTGTCAAAATTAGACATGTCTAACTCTTGTAATATGCCTGTATGTACGATACCCCTCAATGTTTACTAATATTGGCATGAATTACGACGTACACTTGTCTAGTGGCCAGAAATATAATCCTTCCGCCTATTAAAATCATCTCAAAATCTACCATTTTACTCTCAACAGCTTCCACCAGCAAACCAAGTAATGTCCCTGTGCAAATGCACTTATGACAGAACGTATGAATTTTTTAAACGTCCTATATCCAAACTTACTATGCCCTGTAACACACCAGGAAGTCTAACTGAGGCATGACCCCTGTAGGTGTACACTATTATCTTCTGTATGGCCAGTTATGTAGGTACCAACGCTCATCAATAGTACCCAGCGAGGCCGCTCAGCGAACCCGTTCTCGTGTGCTACTCATAACGTTAAACAAACTAGCTTTGCTCGGTGTTACAACAGCCATAATTTTATCACCAGAGGACCGAATGTGGTGAATCTCCGGCGGCAGAATCCATGCTCGTAAAACTTCAAAGATTATCATAAACCACGCGCGTGCGTGTTTGAATACGCGGACCAGTAGACCAGCCATAGTAAGAAGCACAAAAAATACTTGAAACCAATGCTGAACTTCGGAAATTATGCGATTTACGCAGTCGTAATTACTTATATTTATCACAATGTGTAGATATTAATGGTGTCCAAATTACTAGAGAAGCCCGAAGTGTAAATTCAACAGGCGTTTAACAATTTCCGACAGTTTAAGTTGAAAGTTGGGCACCTTTATGAGAAGAAAGAATTTGTATTGATAATCAAATCAATGACAATCATACCACCGTTTCAACTTAAATTGGCGGACTCACATTGGTTGCTGTGCGTACGGACCAGGCTGCCCGTATGGACCAGGCTGTCCGTATGGACCAGTCTGCCCGTATGGACCAGGCTGCCCGTATGGACCAGGCTGACCGTATGGACCAGGCTGCCCGTATGGACCAGGCTGCCCGTAAGGTCCCGGGGAGCCGTAAGGGGAGGGACCGTACGGTTGTCCTCCCGGGTATGACACTCCGCCTGGTGGTCCATAAGCGGCCATTCCGCTTCGACTCTTAGAATAGTTTCCTGTAACGTACAAACGAAGCCCTGCCATTTTGAGTTTCGTGTAAAATCAGTAAATATCTCACCGACTCGTAGGTGAAAGAATAAATACACGTAGGAAGTGTTACATATGTGACTGTGAAAACCGCAATTGCAAGATGGCGATCCCAAACCAACGGACTTGAAATGCTCCTTAACGGGATAGAAGCGGACTGCGTCCGTAATAAGATAGCACTGATTTGCCGACCGGGCATCGCATTGATATAAAATAAATGTTGCTGTGTTACTGCAGTTGTATGAAAGAACGCAATTGTTCATTGGTATTATAGTTTGAAGTATATTCCACCCATTTTACAAAACGTACACTCTTTCTATACATTATAGTGCTATCCATTATGTATTATTACAGTGAAGTGATTGTACAGGCGAATTAAGATGTACTTACTAGACGCGTGTCCAGAAAAAGATGTTCACAAATCCATTGATTGGTCAACAGTTTGTCTAACTACTCAGACCTGGTTATCCACTCGTCCTCTTCGAGTAGATCCTGTTTGTTTAATCAACAGAAATATATCCTCTTAGTAATACTCCTAAAGTAAGACATTTCCATTGGGACTGCAAAGCGGAAACGTAGACCGTAACGGCCGACGTCATGTGACTAATTGTCTCGTTACCGCGCGATGACGCGATAAAATCTCGCGAGAAATAGCTGTTCGAGAATTTATATTACATAAAACCAGCGTTAGTAAATATCGAGCTGCGTCACCCCGATCTGCGCCATTTTGTAAATTGAAGATCAGCGCCACCACGTAGGGGGCAGCTACAATTTTCGCCAGCGCATCCGGTATTTCGACTCCGCATGCGCCAACTCTCCAGTTACATTTCCGGTCAGAGGCCAATCAACATACACCACTGTTGGCAATGCGATTGCGTTTCATCCTTTTTGCTATACAAACGAATATTATTGCTTTTAACAAGATTTAACAAAATTACCATCTAAGGCAAAGGCAAAGATGGCAAGTGGACAAGGAAGCCATTGGCTTATCGAGAGTACAACATTTTTAATCTTCGCCCTCCTGAGATATGTTTTTAACCATATTAACATTGCTAGCAGTTACAGTAGATAGCAGTAGATAATTTGTTCCATTCATTGATTGTCCTCTGTGAGAACGAATACTTCCTGATATCCAACATACACTGATCTTTTACTAATGTTACCTCATGCCCTCTGGTTCTATTATCTTCATTGAGTGAGATATGTTCATACCCATTCAATATCTTTAACAAGATTTAACAAGATTGCCATCCCAAACAAAAAGTTCCATATGGCAAAGTGAACAAGGAAGCCATTGGCTTATCGAGAGTCCAACAATTTTCTCATATATGTGTAGCCCACCCTTATCAAATATCTGTCAATTCTATTTTTAAACATATTCACACTACTAGCATTAACACAATCATTTGGCAATTTGTTCCATTCATTTATCACCCCCTGTGAGAAAAAAGTACTTTCTCATGTCCAACCTAAACTGCTCCTTAACAAATTCCTATCAACATCCTCATAACCGTTCACTATTTTAAATACGTCTATTTGGTCTCCTCTTAGTCTCTTGGTCTCTAGTGTTGTCAAACCACATTGTAATAAGCGACTTTCATAACTAAGGTATCTCAATTCTGGAATCATTTTGGTTGCTCTTCGTTGTATTCTTTCTAGCTTGTCTATGTCCTTTTTACGATACAGCCTCCATGCTTGAATACAATATTCCAAATGTGGCGTAACTATTGTTTTGTACAGGGGTACAATTAGCTGTTTCTCCTTATACATGATAGTTCTCCTAATTAGCACTAGAATTTGTTTTCCTTTTGAAGCAGCAATCCCACATTGCTCTGAAACTTTCATGTCAGCACTAAATGTTACTCCTAAGTCCTTTTCGTGTGTGGTTCTACGTAGTACAGCATCCCCCATTTTATATTCTTCATCCATGTATCCATGCCCTATGTGTATACATTTGCACTTCCCAAAATTGAATAACATTTGCCATTTTTCTGACCATTTAACTAATTTATCTAGATCATCCTGTAAACTTTGTTTATTTGTATCATTTGTAACCTTTCTGAATACTTTTGTGTCATCTGCAAATTTGAGTACTTTGCTAGATATGTCATCTTCTAGATCATTTATATATATTAAAAACAGTGTAGGGCCTAATACTGATCCCTGTGGTACCCCACTCAAAACAGATTTCCAGTTTGAAATCTCACCGTCTACTATTACTCTCTGTCTTCTGTGTGTAAGCCACTTTTCTATCCAGTCGATTACATCATTACCTATACCATGGGCTTTTAGTTTAAGTATCAATCTTTGGTGTGGCACTTTATCGAAAGCTTCCTGAAAATCTAAGTAGACAACATCCACTGGTGACCCGTCATCTACCCACTTTGTAATTTCTTCAAAAAAACGCAAGAGATTGGTTAGCCATGACCTTGCTTTTAGGAACCCATGTTGAGATGTATTTATTAAATTATGTTTTACAAGGAATTCCACCATGTGGTCTCTAATTAATGTTTCGAGTAATTTACATATAACTGATGTTAAACTCACTGGTGAAAAAAATATAAAACTTTAATTTGATATCCTCTTAACCGTTTGTTCAATTGTTGTTAAACCACATTCTTTCAGTCGTTCTTTATAACTAAGGTCTCTCAGTTCTGGAATCATTTTAGTTGCTCTCCTCTGTATTCTTTCAAGCTTATCTATATACGTCTTACGGTATGGTCTCCAAGTGTGTACTTGTACAGTATTCTAAATGAGGCTTAAGTATTGCTTTGCACAGATGTATAGTTATATTTTTTCCTTGTATGTTATATTTCTTCTAATCAACCCAATAATTTGATTACCTTTTGAAACTGCAATACCACACTGCTATAAAACTTTCATATCAGCACTTATTGTAACTCCTTTTCTTTTAGAGTATTACCCAGAGCAGCATCTCCCATTTTATAGTTTTCATCAAAGTTTCCGTGTCCTGTATGTAGGCATTTACATTTCCAAAAATTTAATAATATTTGCCATTTCTCAGACCATTTAACTAATTTGTCTAGATCGTTTTGTAAATGTTGTTTATCACCATCATTATTAATACTTTTAAACACTTTTGTGCCACCCGCAAATTCCAGTATGTTGTTTGTTATATTACCATCCAAGTCATTGATATATATATATATATATATATATATATATATATATATATATATATATATATATATATATATATATATATATATATATATATATATATATATATATATATATATATATATATATATATATATATATATATATATATGTGTGTGTGTGTGTGTTAAGAATAACAAAGGTCCTTATACTGATCCTTGTGGTACCCCACTCAAAATTGATTTCCAGTTTGAAATCTACTACAAAACGCTGTCTTCTGTCGTATAGATGTAGGATATAGATATTATATCGGTCAGCCATTGTTTTATCCAGTCAATTATGCCATCCCCGATACCATGGGCTTTTAATTTAAGTAGTAATCATTGATGTGGCACGTTGTCAAAAGCTTTCTGAAAATCTAAGAGTATAATATCTGCTGATGATCCTTCGTGTATCCACTTACTGATTTCTTCCAAAATAAATAACATGTGTAAAGCATAACCTCGCTTTTAGGAATCCATGTTGAGATGGATTTAATAATTTATGCCTAATAAGGAAGTCCACCATATGGTCTTTAATTAACCTTTTTAATAATTTATAAGCTAACTGGTCCGTAATTCTCTGACTTATTTCTCGAACCATTTTTACATAATGGCATGATGTTTGCTTATTTCCATTCGATAGGAGCCACTCCCTTTAATGACAAATTGAACACTATTGCATATGGTACACTATTTTGTTCTACTGTTTCCATTAGTAGTTTTGGAGGAATTCCATCCAGTCCAGATGATTTATTGTCCTTCATTACCCCTATTTTCTTAGCAACCATTTCTGGAGTTGCAATTAACTGCTCCAAATAATCCGATTTAGCGTCCTGAAATTTAACATCTGGAACTAGTAATGAACTAATATCCTTTAAAAACCTTGTGATATTATATTTCCAGACAAGGGCTGACCTGGAGCAGATGCGTCGGATCGCCAAAAATAAAACTCATTGGAGCAAGCCACACAGGACAATAATTGAAAGGAAGCGGTGTTAATAATAATAATAATAATAATAATTAACTTCTATGGCGCCTATATCCTCCAAAACCTGATCCCAGAGGCGACAGAGAAAGCACGTTTGCCCAAGTTAAGTTTTGTTTTATGCACAATAAGTTCTTGTGAAATTGATTATCTGAGCTGCATGTGGATATATAAAGATGCAGGAGACTAGCCACGTAGGGTGGTTGTTGTGTAGAAAGAGCACCATATGTAAGATTGGACAGCTTAAATTAATTAGTTAACTAAAAGGAAGCCAGTGTAATTGCTTAAGTAGTGGTAGTGATGGTGAAAACCGAGACGTCCTGAGTATCACACGTGCCAACAAAATTTTTACTCGTTGCAGTTTAGCCAAGTCTATTTTAGCAATGTTATTTAGTAGTGAATTACAATAGTCAAGGCGGATACTAATTAATGCCGTTGATATTTTATTAGGAGTAGATATGTTACGCCGAATTCGACGGATATCACGTATATAATAGAAACAGGATTTACGTACTTGAGAAATATGCTGGCGAAAGTTGAAGTCGCTATCCAAGGCAATACTTAGATTACGAACAGTATCTGATGGGAATGTATCACTGCCAAGCAGTCTAACTGAAAAATGGCTAATGGCCCTATTTCGTTGTTGTTTAGTGCCAATAATAATAAGGTCTGTTTTATCTGGATTAAGCTTTAGCTTACTTGATTCCATCCAAAACAAGATATCACTAAGACAATCACTTAAAGTCGAAACATAATTTTATTCTTGTGCATTTGATTGTGAAAGTGATATATAAACATATGTGTCATCAGCAAACATATTATGATTAGTAATAACTTGGTTGAGAGACGTAGTATATAAGCTAAACAGAAAAGGGCCAAGGACGGATCCTTGCGGAACTCCGAATAGAAGGTGTTGTGGGCAAGATAGTGTGCCAGATTTGTTTATGCTTTCATGTCTGTCTGAAAATATGATTTTAACCACCGAAGAGTTGCGCCAAAAATGCCAAAATGTCGATGAAGGCGTTGTAAAAGGATTAAATGATCAATCGTATCGGAAGCAGCTGAGAGATCTAGTAAAGTGATTACAGTGACTTTGCCATTGTCCATGTTGTCAACTGTTGTCAACATTGTGCATTTGGAGACGAGCTGTTTCGGTAGAGTGGAATCGTTTATATACAGACTGTAAATCATGTGATAAGTGATGTTTAAAAATATGTTCATGAAGGCGATTAGCAAATACTTTTCCCAATACTTTTGACATAAAACTGAGATTGGCGATTTAGGGCATAGTAATACTTGGAAAGCTTTTTAGTAGAAGTGTTGAAAATCGGTCAACATTACACGATTTGTTAGAATTTTATTTATAATAATGAGAACTTCATTAATAGTTATAAATGCGAAACACTGTAATATATTTTCAGAAACTAGTGGTTCAAGAAAATCATAGTCATTATCATTAATGACAAAATTCGATCGAACGCGAGCAATCTTATTTGTGAAGTATTTTGAAAAAGAACTACACAATGTATCCAATTAAGAATGTTCAGGCAGTTTTTTTATTTCTGCCGATGTAGAATTGTGTTTACGGATTTCAACATCTGGCGAGTGTTTTCATAATTTGTTGAGAAAAAATGTGTATAGTAATCGGATTTTGCTTTTGACATCATGTGATTGCATATATGTAGCTGTTTAGTATAACGGGATCGATCAAGTGGAGAACGAGTTAGT
This sequence comes from Lamellibrachia satsuma, assembly GCA_033239005.1. Lineage (NCBI taxonomy): Eukaryota > Metazoa > Annelida > Polychaeta > Sabellida > Siboglinidae > Lamellibrachia > Lamellibrachia satsuma. The sequence continues at coordinate 2,375,535 of BSQZ01000033.1, forward strand.
CGCCAAAGTTTTTCAAGATATCAAAGACGACGTTTTGTTACAACTATTTCTAGTGACATCTGTGGCGATGGAGGGCGAACTAGTACACTTTTAGTTTGTTTAGGGGCGTAAAGCCAGCTGTTAGCGCAACCTGGGTGTCGCGATTGCGAAAGACACTTCTAATAATAATCATGCAATTATTTCTAGACCTCGTTGTTTTTGTCGGATGAACAAAACGGCAGGCGACTAGACTTTCGACGCATCATATATCAACTGAGTGAATATCTGAAGTATCTCATTTCAAATCCTCCTGCATTATATGGCAGTTAGTTAGACCAGCTACGTTGTTCACGATGTGTTGTAAGGCGTGACAGGTGCAAGTGATGCACATATCATATCATTAGATACAAACAATTCTATTGTTGTCGTTCGGTCGATGCGCAGGAACACAATACATGCTGCACAAAGCCTTGTAGTGACCGCACCGGCCATGTTTTCTGGTCGAAAGCTGGACGTCCAAGTGAACTACGACGTGTGGGGTCATCCATTTGGTTTCTTGCAACAACCACGCCCGCAGCAGCACACGCCACAGCAGCTACGTCAACAAAATATGCAGCAGCAACAGCATCAGCATCAGCATCAGCATCAGCAGCAGCAGCAGCAGCAGCAGCAGCAGCAGCAGCAGCAGCAGCAGCAGCAGCAGCAGAAGCAGCAGCAGCAGCAGCAGCAGCGTTTGCAGCAGCAACGACTGCAGCAACTGCTACTGTTACACCAACAGCAGGTACGACAACAACACGTCGGTGAGTCGAGTCGCTATTGTCCATCGAGTGTCCACTGCTCACTGACCAAAGGTTCGTTGACGACTCCGCCACCCGTACCGCCATCACCCGTGCCCAGCCAGTCACTGCACCAGGCGCCGCGGCTGTGTCCCCGTCCAGACCTGGCTTCCCGTCAGCGCTGTCCTAGCCGGGTAGCTGGCCGGACAATAAGCCAAGCGAGCAAGCGTGATATGTCCTGTCATCTCTCCCCCTTCACGCGGGTCTTCCTGCTGTACGTCATCGCCGGCCTATCGGTGGCCGTTCTAGGCACAGGAGCTGTCGTTATCGCTGTCGGCACCACCACCTACTGTACGTATTGCAAGTTTCATCAACTAATTTATTGATCAGGTGTGTGTGTGTGTGTGTGTGTGTGTATGTGTGTGTGTGTGTGTGTGTGTGTGTGTGTGTGTGTGTGTGTGTGTGTGTGTGTGTGTGTGTGTGTGTGTGTGTGTGTGTGTGTGTGTGTGTGTGTGTGTGTGTGTGTGTGTGTGTGTGTGTGTGTGTGTGTGTGTGTGTGTGTGTGTGTGTGTGTGTGTGTGTGTGTGTGTGTGTGTGTGTGTGTGTGTGTGTGTGTGTGTGTGTGTGTGTGCATATATGTATACGTATATATGTGTATTTATATATATGTTTATATATATATATATAATATATATATATATATATATATATATATATATATATATGTATATATATATATATATATATATATATATATACACACACACATATATATATATATATATATATATATATATATATATATATACACACACACATATATATATATATATATATATATATATATATATATATATATATATATATATATAATTTAGATTACAGATTAACTTTCAATTAAGTGGCCATGTATAATTTGTTAAAATATGAAAAATGGATCAGCTTGTTTAGGGATAATACCAATAGTTGTATTATTATAAACTGACACCGTTGTACGCAGATAGTTTTTCTTCTATGTAATCTTCGTTTATACCTATCGTTTCGGCGCAAAATCCCCTGCACTCGTTGAACAGGCGCCGTTAGTAACTACTAACTAATAGTATCTTAATGAACTTCAACTATAAGCAAAACACATGTACCGTAACTCTTTACTAGGTGTTCGTGACTTAATCTAAATCAACTGTGAGTCATACGTGGGGGATACATAAAGCGTAATACCATATCGAATATGCAATATGATCATTACGAATGACGCACGGTGACAAAGATGACGTATGATGTCGTCACACACCACTAAACATTTTACACCTGCGATATGAGATTTCACAGGTGAAAACTGTTGGCCGTTTATCAAGTTCAGTCGTCCGCCCAAGCTACTCGATGTTCCGTTTGACGACATATGCGCAATGGTGGACATTGTCGCCAGCGGGCTTGTCGCTTCTCCGTCACTTTAGATCAATCTTGCTGCGGTCAAAGGGGACCGGACGGAGGTTGACGTCGTTGAGAGGGATTCGAAGAAGACGAGACGAATCGAGACGTCACTTGCTATAGCTGCCTAACGCCGGCCATGACTGCTGCCAACACGATGGTTGCAAATAGGCGGCGACGTCGGAGACCACGCCGCCATAGTCACCACCATGGCCATCATCATCACCGTCACCACCACGGCACGCAGGAGCCGCGTCGTCCCGCATTCGACTATGGACGCTACACCCGCCACCGTCGGCATCCATCACCTCAGCCGTCGGAGAAACCCCCTCTACTGCCGCCACGCAGAGGTCCGTGGTCCGTCTATCAGTCGTCAAGGTCCGCGGCAAATGATGCCAGGTCATCATGGTCTGCAATGAACGATGTCAGGTCGTCATGGTCCGCGATGAATGAAGCCAGGTCGTCATGGTCCGCGATGAATGATATCAGTTCGTCATGGTCTACGATTAATTACGCCAGGTCGCCAGGGTCCGCGATTGATGATGCCAGGTTGTCAGGGTCCGCGATGAATGATGTCAGTTCATCAAGGTCAGTGAGGAATGATTCTAGGTCGTCAAAGTCCGTGAGGAATTATTCCAGATCGTCAAGGTCCGAGAAGAATGATTACAGGTCGTCAAGGTCCATGAGGAATGATTCCAGGTCGTCAAGGTCCACGAGGAATGATTCCAGATCGTCAAGATCCGTGATGAATGATTCCATGTCGTCAAGATCCGTGAGGAATGATTCCAGATCGTCAAGGTCCGTGAGGAATGATTCCAGGTCGTCAAGGTCCGTTGCGGGTGGGTCCAAACTGCCACGGCCGATGTTAAATGGGTCCATACCGCCAAGGTCGGCAGTAAATGGGACCAAGTCGCCACGGTATGTGCCGAATGGGACTAGGTCGATGGCAAATAGGACCAAGTCGTCACGGTCGGTGGCTAATGGGACAAAAGACAAACCCCGTGTTAGATGGATGGCGAGCCCGATGGCGCGTATTTTCATCATCCATGCAATCATTGCTGGCGGACTTACAGTGCTCGTGATAGGCTCCGTGGCAATCACCGTCTCGAGCCGGGGCTCGCAGGCCGACAGTCAAGCAAACGGTGGGTAGACGATGACGGGTGGCATCGGCATCTCGCTCCGAAGCACAATCCTAACTAGCTATCGACAGAAGCCTGTGCAATCCCGGCCAGTACTTGCTGTTTCAATGTTCATTCAGCAGTTCATTCAATGCGTTTAATATATGAATTAAACTTAGATCGGAACGAATATGTCTGGTAGGGCTTGAAACGTCAAACATGTTGCACTACCTTCGCGATATGAGATCGGGCCGCATAAGACAAATGACATTTGCACCGTGTTAGAATCGACATAGAGAACGTCGAGATGTAATTGGTGCCTCTTCCTCTTCGTCGTCCCAAATGTTTAACAGTCGCGTAGCGCTGTCATTAACCGTGTGCAAAGGTTACTTAGCTACTGATAAATCTTCTGAGTGCAACAATGCTGGACTTAGGAAGTTGTCCAATATACTTATTATTACCATAAAACGTGATGTGTTAGGTGCGTCGTGCGCTACTTTGCACAAAGAGTTTTGTGTGTTGAAATCCGAACGGCGGTGACGTGTGGACGTTCTCAAAAGGGTCGCCGGAACATCTTGTCTGTCTTGTTCTCTAAATGTGTCGTGGCAAAACAAGCGCTACCAGATATGGTTCCACATCTGGGTTAATTATTATCTCAATCACACCCTTCAATTTGTTATGTTTTGTAACCTCAAAATCTGGGAAAGGTGGAGAAGTGTTTTAGCCCTCTATGTTCAAACATAGAGGGAGCTAGCCCCCTTTCCCCCGGCTCATGCGGTTATGAAACTCTGTTTTCAGGGATTGTTTATTGGCAGTACTGCCTGCTTGAAACTAAGGCGGTGAGATTCGGTTAAGTGGTAACCCGTTGATGTTTATTAGGAACGGGTACTCAGAAATTGCCAAAAACAAGCAACAGTCCATCCTGATGTATGATGCCATTGGCAATCGCTCTCTCAGATTCGACGTCATCATTCTCTCATAGACAACTGGCAACGCCCCTGTAAGTAGTTAACGTATTGTTATTATGTTGTTATTATGTTGTTATTTACTTTACAGCGAAAGCCGACAGAGTGACATTGCCACCAGCCAACGTGACATCGTCTGTCCACAGAACGACCGCCGCCATGACAGTCATTAACAGATCAACTCCACCAGCTCTTGGTAAGCGGCCACCGTGGGCTTCCGTTTGACGCCTTTAGATGGTATAATTGTATACGTTGAGTAACATCGATACAATATGTCATCGCCATCCATCTCTATCTTGAGTCAGTCTTTCAAGGTCTTGTATCTTATTTTTTGGGTTTGGGCCTCTCTTGTAATGGTTCGTTAGTACGTTTCCTTTGGTCGTCCTTGTTTCCTCTTTCCATATGATTTTCAGTACCATGTCTGTTTCATTGTTTTTGTTGGCGGCATTCTAAGGACATGGTCCAAATATCTCCATCTTCTTTTCAGCATTGTTGATTTGATTGACTCTTTTAAGTACTTCCTCGTTGGTGATAAGTTCGTTCCATCTGATGTTTAGAAGTCTGCGCAAGCATCTAATCTGGAATAGTGCTAGTTTCAGTTTTTTTCCATGTTTCAGAGCAATAGAGAAGCACGGGTATAGCATTGTTGTTCAAAATTCTTAATGTGGTCTTTATATTTACACCCTTTGACCTCTAAATGTTTTGCGAGTTTTTGAAATGCTCACCATGCATTTCCAAGCATATTCATGATATCAATAGAACAGTATCCAACTTTGGACATTACACTACCAAAGTAGATGAAACGATCCACATCTGCAAGTGACTTGTCGTTCAGTAAAGTGGTTTTCTCTCACAGTTTGCTCTCAGGACTTAAGTTGTTGAGGCAATGATGAAGAGTCCAACTGTGTTGGCTGTGTTGACTGTGTTGGCTGTGTTGTGCTGGACAAACAGTTTCTTTTGGTTTGCATTTCTCTAACAGAGTTGCTTAAAAGCAAAATCCAAGTCTCCCAGCACTGTTTCACCTGTCCAGTCTATTTTCGTTTCCTCGGTCCGCCTCATTACAAAATCCAAGACAAATCTAAACAAGGTGAAAGGTACAACCTTGTATTAGTCCAGTGGCTATCTTAATAATTTCTGTTTTTTCCTGTTCAATCTTTATTGAACATTGCGCATTCTCATAAAGAGATTTGGTAATGTTAATGATTTTTGACGGCATTCCATAGATGCGTAACATTTCCCATACTGAGTCTCCGTCAATACTGTCAAATGCTTTGTGGAAGTCTACAAAGTTCATCACTAGAGGGGTCTAGAGACGAGGTGTAATATTATGACCATTTCTTCCAGTGTTTGTTAGTGGCTAAGTTTATTTCCTTTTGTTTACGCGAACTTTGCACTAAGTGGTGCGAGTAAAGTGTGTGGTACTTACTGCTTCTTTCTAAATTGTCACGTTGTGTCCTTGGGAGATTGTATAACTCATGCATAGGCCCTACATACATGGGCCCTACATACATAGGGCCTACGTACATGGGCCCTACGTACATGGGCCCTACATACATAGGCCCTACGTACATGGACCCTACATACATAGGCCCTACGTACGTAAACAACAAATGGACCAGTTGGTAATATGAAACGCAAGTCCATCACGTTCAATAAGATGTGTTACTAATTACTCCATAATTATGTGTGGTTCCTTGCCATGGGCGCACGCACGCACGCATGCACGTGCGCACGCACGTGCGCACTTACACACACTGTAACTGCAATTAACTTTGTTTAACCATCAGCTAATTCGAGGATGTGTAGTGCACCAGAATTACGTCACATTTCATCGGAATCACGGGGTATGCAAAAATCCATGATAATTATTGTTGTCGCCGGGAGGTTCGTGTGATGTACGAGCGACACATTTCTACTTGCAGACGACCGGGAAATAAAGGACAGCGTTCGGGCGATGAAGCGCAGTCCGACTCCCCGGACTACCACTCCGACCATGCCGGACTCCCCGGTGGACGAAGGGTCAGCCGCTTGAGTCAATGGTCCGGGCTGGACACCAATCGATCTGTATCACGAAACACGTAAAGACCCGATGGCGGGAACACACATATTCATTGCATCCAAGAGCTGACAAAGAGCTGTGGCAGCTGCAGAAGGCCGCTCAAGACTGTGTGAAGATGGTCTATACAAACGAGGGGCACCGTGTTATGAGAGCGTTGTTCAGAATGTGTCGTCTCCCAGGGGCATAAACTTGGGTGCTGATTGCGTGATTGCGACAACACAACTCATGAATTTTGGCCTTGGTGAAATGTCGCACTTTTTATTAAACCTTCAGTTGAGGATTGAGGTTTAACCTGGCTATTAATTATGTATGTAAAACAATGTAGCATTACAATCCACTATGTCAGCACAATTAAACAATGCAGCATTACCATCAACTATGTCAGCACAATTAAACAATGCAGCATTACCATCAACTATGTCAGCACAATTAAACAATGCAGCATTACCATTCACTTTGTCAGCACAAATAAACAATGCAGCATTACCATCCACTATGTCAGCACAATTAAACAATGCAGCATTACCATCAACTATGTCAGCACAATTAAACAATGCTGCATTACCATCCACTTTGTCAGCACAAATAAACAATGCAGCATTACCATCCACTATGTCAGCACAATTAAACAATGCAGCATTACCATCAACTATGTCAGCACAATTAAACAATGCAGCATTACCATCCACTTTGTCAGCACAAATAAACAATGCAGCATTACCATCCACTATGTCAGCACAATTAAACAATGCAGCATTACCATCAAATTTGTCAGCACAATTAAACAATGCAGCATTACCATCCACTTTGTCAGCACAAATAAACAATGCAGCATTACCATCAACTATGTCAGCACAATTAAACAATGTAGCATTACCATCCACTATGTCAGCACAATTAAACAATGCAGCATTACCATCCACTATGTCAGCACAATTAAACAATGCAGCATTACCATCAACTATGACAGCACAATTAAACAATGCTGTATTACCATCCACTTTGTCAGCACAATTAAACAATGCAGCATCACCATCCACTATGTCAGCACAATTAAACAATGCAGCATTACCATCCACTATATCAGCACAATTAAACAGTTGTAGTTGTTATGTTGTTGTTAGGTACACACGTGTTAGTGGTCATACATACACAGAAGAATGAACATTCCCACGCCCACAATCAATCGATCGCTCATCCACACATCACATTTACTGCTTTCGTGTTTTAATAATCACACATAAATGTATAATTTTTCTGTACTACCGCCTTCAGATATTAATTCGTCAATATGGCATTGCTGACTTTCAATGGTCAATCACAACCTTGTCTTTGTTTACCCTGTTGTGACGTAGTGTGTTCTCCTATCTCAAGTACGTACTTATATTCTACCATTGCACGATTATTGGTAGCAAAGACATTGGTTGTCTTCTTGGCGTTGACATTTATTTTATATCGTTTTAAATTGCATACTCGTTACGGCGTCAAAATAAATGTGTCTGTATATTTGCCTGTCTGTCTTTCTTGTTTGTTTATTAGCGGGACTCATCAGGATGGTTTGTACCGAAATTATTTATACGATTATAATCAGAAAGACAATCCAAGAGTCGCCAATTGTTGTTTCACAACGATACAACTATAGGCATTGTCTAAGCAAGTTGGTGCATTTCTTGTATCTAAAATTGGTGGAATTTTGGTACAAAGATATGTGGCAGGTAGGATTAGTGGGAGGTGAACTCTAAGAATGGTTGGAGGTTGGCTACAAAAATGTGTGGCAGGTGGGATTGGCGGGAGTTGAACTCTAAGAATGGTGGGAGGTTGGCTACAAAGATGTGTGGCAGGTGGGATTGGTGGGAGGTGAACTCTAAGAAAGGTGGGAGGTTGGCTACAAAGATGTGTGGCAGGTGGGATTGGTGGGAGGTGAACTCTAAGAAAGGTGGGAGGTTGGCTACAAAGATGTGTGGCAGGTGGGATTGGTGGGAGGTGAATTCTAAGAATGGTTGGAGGTTGGCTACAAAAATATGTGGCAGATGGTATTGGTGGGAGTTGAACTCTAAAAATGGTGGGAGGTTGGCTACAAAGATGTGTGGCAGGTGGGATTGGTGGGAGGTGAACTCTAAGAAAGGTGGGAGGTTGGCTACAAAGATATGTGGCAGGTAATATTGGTGGGAGGTGAATTCTAAGAATGGTTGGAGGTTGGCTACAAAAATATGTGGCAGGTGGGATTGGTGGGAGGTGAACTCTAAGAATGGTGGGAGGTTGGCTGGTTAAGACCACAGCCACACACAATACATTAGAACATTTAGGCCAGTTATTTGTAACTCCTGAAATGATAGCAAAGAAAATTAAGAAGATGAAAGACAATAAATCACCTGGAGTTGATGTGATACCACAAAAGCTGCTTAAGGAAAGTGTTGAGCAAATTAGTACACCACTTGCTAAATTGTTTAACTTGTCACTAGAAGAAGGAATAGTTCCTTCAGAATGGAAAGAGGCAAACAACGCCGCTAATTAAGAAGGGGTCGAGGAACAAGCCAGACAATTACAGACCAGTGAGTTTAACATCAGTTGTATGTAAATTACTCGAAACATTAATTAGAGACCACATGGTGGAATTCCTTTTAAAACATAAATTAATAAATACATATCAACATGGGTTCCTAAAAGCAAGGTCATGTCTAACTAATCTCTTATGTTTTTTGGAAGAAATTGCAAAGTGGGTAGATGACGGGTCACCAGTGGATGTTATCTACTTAGATTTTCAGAAAGCTTTCGATAAAGTGCCACATCAAAGATTGTTACTTAGACTAAAAGCCCATGACATAGGTAATGATGTAAGTAGTATACGGGGCGGAATGGGGGATCAAAAGCGACTGGAGATAACGGTCATAACCTCGACCTGTTGATCTTATGTGTGGTGACCTATGACCTCCCGGTAGTGACCAGGTAGTGACCCCCCTAGCGACTGGAGATAACCTATTGTTTTTATAACCTTGTTCTCGTCAACTGCCCTGACGATTCGCAGAATAGGGTAATTAGTAATCAAAGGGTAATTAATAATAATATAGTCGTTAATTATATCAACTATCAAAGGGGACTAATGGAGACGAGAAATCAACGCAACACGGTGGTACGAGTGCACACGTATTTTATTGAGTATAATACAAGCAGCATGGCGATACATCAAGGGTAGCGTGTAATATCACTACAACTACAATTACAACTACGATGAATATATGAATCGACTTGCGTATGTTGACCATCGCGCCAGAGGTCGTGAGCTTAGGGGTGTTTCCACCTCGCCAGAGGCTCGAGGATGATGACGACTTGCGGATGTTTACCATCACGCCAGAGGTCGCGAGCTTACGGGTGGTGCACCACCTCGCCAGAGGCTCGAACGATGATGTGGTGTACTGCTGATATGAGCGATAATACAGTCTACCACCACCATATCGCACCACAGCTGTTTTAAGCCAATCAAATACGCGGCAATCATTAGCTACTGAGTAGGTGCCGAATAGGTTGTTTGTATCATCAGTCTATGTAAGATACACGATAGTAGGGTATACCCTTTTTCAGTAATCTCATCCAATCGAACACTCGACAATCGTTATTGACCAGATTAGTGTGGAACATGTTTACGAAAGTCTTCATAGAAGAACCTTTACAACGAAACATTACATAAGCAACACAATATTGTCCGCAAACATTAGACAGAGGACTCTGAAGCCTCTGGGTATTATGAGTCCATTCGGAACAGTGTTTGTTCAGGAAGGTGCGGAACGCCGCGTGACGAGGCGGCAGACCGTACGAGCAGAAGTATTCGCCGCGTCCGTTGGCGTCCAGGTACAGCGCTATCCAATGTTCGACTTGTTCGTCGCTGTCGTCGGTGTTGCACACGAAGGCTGCGGGCAGAGTGTCGTCTATCGTAGTGGGTAGTCCGTCTCTGGGTACGACGCCGCGAAATATCGTTCTGGTGCGTGGGTCCACCGCCAGTAGTCTAGCGATCTGCAGGGTGTCCATTTTAGTAGTCGTAGATGATGTTGCGATTCTTGTCGATTTCCAGCACGGACTCGAGCTCGGCGTAGACGACGACGTTCACGGTGTTCAGCAGCGCGTTGCGGAAATGAACTTCTATGCGCAGGTTGCCCTTTTGTACCAGATGGAAGCAGGGACCGTCGCACTGATCGGGGGTCAGATCGAAACCGAAGAAGGTGTAGCCGTGTCGGTAGTCGCTGCGAGTTAGTCCGTTCCCTTCGTCCTGCCACAACTTACCGGTCGACGAGAACAGACTCATGTAGCTCCTGACAAAGAGGTCGTCTTCGAAATTCGGCTGGAAAGGTTTGGAGGGTATCTGTCGTCCATCGACGTACACCGCGAGGAAGTTGATGGCGTTGTTCTTGGCGTGAAAGGGATTCTTGTCGTACGCTCCGTTGTAGGCATCGTTATCGATGCAGCACAGCACCAGACGTTTCGACAGGGTACCGAGGAACAGGTTCTCGTACATGTGCGAGCGAGTGCCGGCAGGAATGGAGTACGCCTTGCACTCGACGGATCGCATCGGATACTTGACCGTGCCCTTCTCCAAAGCCTTGACGTGTGCTATCTGCACGCTGGGATTCAGGGTGACTTTCTTTGCAAACAAGGTGGCATTGACTATTTGTATCTTGTAATCGGGGTTGAGTCCACCAGCCATGAGTGCAAAAGCAGGTTTACTACGCACCAGTCGGATCTTGACATCGACGCCGTTGATGAGGAATTTATCCTGCAGAAAGAGGTCCACGTGGAGACGGCCCATCATATCGACAACACGGCTCCTCAGGATGTTCTCTCGTCGAGCCACGAACCCTTCGTTAGCTGCGGGTCCGTCGGCTATCTCGACGGCGTCCATGCGAGTGGCCGTGTCCTTGTGCCACAGTTGACTCGTCAGTTGCGTGTCCTTGGCATCGGGACCGTAGCTGAGCAGCGTCTCTATGTAGGCGCGATACGCATACGTGTTGGTCGAAGGGGTCACGAGCGTACCGTTCAGGGAGACGTCGGCTTGACTGATCAGTGCATGCATCCAGTTATTCACCGGTCCCATGGGATCGGCCAAGCCGATATCGTCCCCGTTGGCTCGTGTCACCTTCGCCTGCACGTGCAGCATCGTGTTGGCGAGATCCAGGTAATCGTCTCCCGATCCAGGTATGAGGAATTCTATCGGTCCACCCGAATCCAGAGAGGACATGGGTTGATGTTCCACTACGTGACTGTCGATGATGCTGGTCTGAGTGGGGGGTACGGTAAAGAGATCCAGCTCGCTCTTGACCCCTTCGCACGACTGTTTATGTACGAATGCCATCGTCGTCGTCGAATATGTCGGCCTCGCGTTTCGTGGACGTCTGTCTCTTGCGTCGTCTCTTTGCTAAAGTGACTCCTTTCTTTGCCGGCGCGCGTTTTATACGTTTACGAGGTCGCACGCCAGGAACCATACGCATCAGATTCCTACCGGCATCTGTGACGCGTCGTTTGGTTGCCTTTTATATGCTCTGTCCAGACATGACGTCGTCGGCTATGCGCACGCCGGTCTTCAACGCCCCCTTTCCCAACGCCACGGCACCTCTCTTGATGAGTGGCATGGCGCTGCGCAGCAGACCGGTGAACAGACTGCCTAGTCCGTGACCCCGCTGGTATTGAGCACCGGCGAAGTAGGGCAGCGCACCACCTGCCTGACGCGCGTAATACTCGTTGTAATTCATCTTCAGAACAGTCCGATCCTGCGCCGTCGAAAATGAAGCGTCACGGTCACTCTACCGTACTCGAATGGCACGCGTCGTCCTGTGTCGTCCTTTATATCGATTTCAATCGACTTGAAGTGCGAGTACAACAGAGGCACGTAGTGAATGTTAGTGAACCTATCGGATACCATTTCGCCGTGACTTCCAGCAACCGGGAGGGCTCGCAACAAAGGTGTGACAGTGTCACCTACTATGCGAGACTCCACGACGTCCGTGTAAACGTATATGGTATCGAACCCTTGATCCATCTGCACCACGTGGTCGGCTTCTTTACGGTAGGTATACGGACCACCGGGAGTCTCTTTGGGTGGTATAAACATGGTGGCCGAACCTTCTATCGTCTCTGCTGTTGTTGCCGCTGCTGCCATGATCGATCCTAGTAGCGATGGTGGTGCTGGGACTGCTCTCGATGGCGGACTGCTGACCACCGAGGGTTTGAAACCTAACATTCTTCCCAACGCACTGCGGCGAGGTACAGTGAACTCGGTGCTTGGTATCATGTGCATCGTAATTTTTTGAGTGATGGAGCTGTAGGTCAACTTTGCTCGCATCTTATCCGTCGCCATACTGTTCAGTCCCTTGTTGACGTGATTCATCAATGTCACGGGAGACTTGTAATATCCAGCACTGATCCTTGCACTCAGGGTTAGACCCATAGCAATAGTCTCGTTAAGGAAGAACCAGGTGTCGTACGTTCCTATGTTGTACCACGTATGCGGGTACTGTATTTCTGCCACCCCGCATTCCCACTCGCCAGTCAGATCGATAAGTCGAGGTAAGTCTGTGATGTAATGAGCCAACGTATTGTTGGGATACATCTTCATGGAAGCGTTGCTAGGCAGTGTCAGGTAGAAATCAGTCGCCATTACGTCTCAACGTGGGATTGGGGAGCAGGTAACCCAAAGAACTACTCAACAGAGCCGTCCACAGAGTAGAATTCTCGTGACCTGTGGTCAGATTGTAAATGCTTATTAGAATGTCCGTAAACAAGACGAGCACCTGACACAGAAAGACTATTTCCTCTTTAGGACACACGGTACCGAACAGATGCCAAGGAGTGCTGTTGTTGCTGCTGCTGCTGCTGCTGCTGTCCTCTGCGTTCTGCGCGTCAGTACTGTCCGCTGCTGCTACTACTACTACGTCCTCTTGTTCCTCCTGTTCGACGACGGTGAAGTATCGTGTTGTCGGGTCATGTGTCATTTCTCGACTGAAGTCTTACCGAACGCGTGGCTAGTCTTTATAGTAGACTGCACCAGTGCCTTGGCATCTATCCAGCTGTTGAATTTGGAGGGGTAGCCGAACCATTTCACGAAAACTTGATTTCGTCCACCTACCTTGCGACGGTCCAGGACATCTTGCACGTAGAACAGTTTATCGGGGGGTACCAACACCTTCTGCAACTCCAATTCGTAGAAGGTGCCTTCCAGCACTTCGCCGAGATCGTCCTTCAATCGATACACGGGTGGATCGGAGGGATGAACCTCGTGTATCGTGAAAATCTCTTCGCTCCAATTCGCCGTGTACCCCTTTTCGAACTTACCTTTGTACTTGCTGATACGTACGCGATCCGACACGCGCAACTTGGGCACGCCCTTACCGTCGTGACCGTACAGACGCTGCCACACCTCTTCTTGATTACGGTGACTCACATGTGAAGGAGCCATGCCAATACTGCGGTGGGGGTGTTGTTGTACGAATGCACCAGGTCCTGAAGGATGTCGAGGTATCGCCACGTCTGGTGTTTCGTGAAGTATCGCCACATGCGTGACTTCAACGTTCTGTTGAATCTTTCCACGATGCACGCCTTCATCTCCGCGTTGTACGTGGAGAAGTGATGGATGTTGCGTTTCTTCAATAGAGCCTGAACGGATCTATTCAGAAATTCCTTTCCTTGGTCTGTCTGCAACATCTTTGGCCAGCCTCTGCTGAACGTGCTGTCAAGTGCCGCTACCAACGACGCCACGGACTTGTTCTTCATGGGAACACACCAGGCCTTTCTCGAGAAGACGTCGATCACCGTGAGGAGAAAGGTCATACCGTCGTTGTGTTTTTTCAAATGCGACAGATCGACGAGATAGGCCTGCCACTGCTGATGCAGACCGCTCATGATGACGCGTCGTCTCTTGAAACGACGTCTAGCCGCTTTGTGTAGGGTATAGGCGTCCTGTTCCGACAACCATTCTGCAACCTTTTTTCTTGATATGCGCGTGACGCGTCGCAAGGCATCGGGTCCGCCGTAACTACCTACCCTTTTCGGATCGAAGTAGACCGTCCTAAGTGCTCGTTCTTTCTTCGGTGCCATTAAAAGAGTTCCGATGGACTGACGGTTGTGACGTTTACTGCGCAGCACGGTGCGCAGCACGATGCGCAGCACGCTTCGTGACGAGTAAGAAAGAGTACGCTGACGTACACCAGAAGACCCACTACCACACCCAAGACGATGACGAATGATCTATATTCTAGTACTGTAACCATACTCTGCAGAGCGACTGTTGTGTAAGATTTCGAACTATAGCGTCAACAATCAAGTAAAATCCAATGCAAAATGCTGTAACGACGACGGAACGGTAGTACGTATCCTGTGGATCGTTCGACATCGCAGTGCACACTGAGCTGTGGACACGTGTTGCAACGACTTAAATGCCTTCCCAACTAGCCAATGACTCCAGTGCCTTGCGTTGACGTTCTGGAGGTGGGATGAGCATGGAATGTTCCATTTGACCGCGTCGACGAGCGAGGGGTGTCCAACTGAGCGATCTTCTTGCGCTACCACCAGAGCGAGGAGTAGCCGGTATTCGACGACGACCTGGAGTGGATGCCGTCGGCGTCGGTGCCTGACGTATGTAGTCTCTCCTGGCGACGTTACCGACCAACTCCATGGGCAGGTTCATGGCACGGAGTTGTCTTGCAAACGGTTGCCATCCCGTTGGATTGGTCTTTCTTTTACGCAACACATCATTCACGAGATCCACCACGTTACTTCCGGCAATGGGCACACCCTCGTGGATCAGTTCGCCACGGGCGGTCCAAGACATGTTTCTTTTCATACGTTCCATCAAACGTCTGGCTCTGCCTTGCATGGTCTTAGGGACGGTATCCACGACGTCGGCCTCTATCTCGCTAGCAAGAGCAGGAGCTTCCTCCACCCCCGCCCCCGCCCCCGCTCCAGACTCGTTCACTGCGATCACTCGTGTCGGTTCCTTGGCGTGTTTATCGGACAAGACGTTATATCGTTGCAACACCTGATTATACAATGTTACCTTGGTCCTGTCGTCGAGGTCCTTTCTGTCGAGGATGGTCATCATCTCGTCGTCGAGAGCTCGGACCTTCTTACCTAAGGTATCCGTCGGGAGTGGGGGTGATCGAAGCGTGTCCAACATTCGTGGATCTACCAAGGCCATCTTGCGTGCGTGTTCCATGTATCTAGCCTCCCGAACGAAGATGGCGCGACCTGGTTGCTTGCGGGAGCAGCACCTCTCGAATCAAGGGTAGAAACACCGAACTTGCCAAAGGTGCTAGGAAGGCCGATAGGAAACCTCCGCTCTGTCCCTTACCGACCTGTCGTTGCAGCAAGAGGCGTCTTCTTCTGCCAGCCGACGTTCGACTGTGAGCCAACTCGCGTAACTTCTTCCTGTATTTACTCAAACGACGCCTCTGTAATGCAGACAATGGAATGTTCTGTTTTAATATGTTGTAGGCACACTCGGCTAGCGCACACAAAAGATCGGCGTCAGCGTTTTCGATGATGGCTCTTTTCAGTTTGTTGTTCTTGATCCTGTTCAGCGCCTGTATGCATATAATGTGTCTCTTCACCAGGGCAGACATGGTGGGAATGAAGAGACTATCCACGCGTGCGGTCTTTTTATACCTTCGGCAAGTACACGTACTGAACACTGCGATGCGTCACGAGGATTCTTGAACACCACCATGTACTGAGAATTCAGACTGATGGTACGACTCTCTTTGTTTTTGGGGAAAAGGTTCTGTACGAGATACAGCACGGACGTGTTCCTGTGGTGACTCTTTTTAGTGAACAAGGTCGTGACCCGTTCGTCCGTTTCTGCCATGAGATCGTCTATGACGATGAGGTTCCTCGTCGACGAATCGAACATGCTAGCACTCGGCAACCCTTCCTCGAAGCGCACGTCCATCAAGTCCATCGTTGCGTAAGCCTCTTGCCATTCTCCGTAACACCACGTGATCCGTTCGGGAGGAGGATCGATCATCGCAGCAGCGTGACGTAGCATACGCGTCACGAAAGTACTTTTGCCGCATCCCGTCGGACCGGCGACGATGCACGTGAAAGGATGTTTCCACCGCGCGTCCATGGTCGCTTATGAAAGACGACCGCAGTGCATCGTCCTTTTCTACACGTCCACCGGACCCGTGCTCACCCCGTCCTCGTGCACCACTCGTTTGGCGTAGAAGTAGGTGAGAGCCGCTCGTTCCTGCACGTACGTCAACACGGTCGAGTGACGCACCCGGAACCCACGGTTCTTTCCACTTCCGCTCCGACGGTTGGTGAGCACCTCCAGGAACGCGTTCTTGTCGATGTCGTTGTGACGTTTGCTCAGTCCTTTGGTGCTGTATTTGTCGGTGGGTCCGAAACAATAGTACGTCTTGCTGCACAACCCCACGAACCCGTCGCCGGACCATTCCACCTTGAACAGACCAGGTGTCCTCTTGTCGTACGCCCTACGCGCTTTACAGCACGCCTCGTCGCCGACCCACGGTCTATTGGCGAGTCGACAGCGCACGTAACCCGAGTTCCCCAGCAACTTCATGGTGTCTGCGATGATGGCCTTGTGCGAGTGGACGTCTCCTTCGCGTCGCGCCGCGGACACTGCATCGCCGAACCGTCTGAAACACGGGACGGGATCGTACTCGATGACCTGATACACGTGCGTCACCTCGAGACCGTGGTCCATGTACCATCGCAGCAGAGGCGTGGCAAGCAGGATCTTATCCCCTCGATAACTACCCACGAGCATGCGTCTCGGTGTCGTCATGATGTTGTGCTCCTCGGCGTATCGGCGCATGAACGGTCCGAGATCGTCGCGTGTCAGTCGGATGTTCTTGAACACGGGCTGCATCTCGGCAAAGTGTTCTCGCAATGCTTCCGGTACGCGAAGGTCACACTCGATCAGACCGAACACGGTTCCGGCACGCACGCCGCTCAGGATCTGTTGTGACGTCATCGTCCATCGTGCATGACGTCGTCGCGGAAATGCAGCATCCAGAAGCTTTTTCACGACAGGATCTCGTCTCGTCTTTTTCCACTCGCATTCCCACATCTCTACGACTTTGACAAAGTGACGGAGGTAGACGGTGTTCTTTCGGGTCTCGTCGAGCAGTTCAGCCATGGGTTTCCCGTTGACCTCGTTGACCTCTTTACCAGTGCACGAGTGACCATGGAAAAAACATCCGTGGTACTGATAAGCCGTTTTCGTCTCGCTGCACCACCCGTCCACCAGTAGTTTGCCTATTCTCGTCTCTCTACTGTTGATCTGGTGTCGTATGACGCGTCCCGTGCGTTCGGATTCCCAAGTCAACCATTCCGCGGCCATCTGACCGTACAGCTGCGCCGATTCCGGTCGGAAATCTTTCTCTTCCCGTCGTCGCGTGTACCATCCCATAGGCATGTCTTGCATGAGTGACCACAAGTACAGGGCATTGGCATCGTATCCGACGATGGACCTACAAGGACGAGCGGCCTCTCCGTACTCGTTCTGACGTAGCGTGGTGACCCCTTTCTCGTGATAGCGATGAAAAATGAGCGAAGCCCCTCCAACCACGTGATCTTTGACGAGGTGATGAAGATCTTTATTCTTCTCGTTGAAGATGGTAAAGTAGGTCTTCTCGGGAAGGTCGTTGAACAGGTAGAGCAAGGTCAGACCAGGTACGCTGATGCCTTGCTTGAACATGTCTATGCCACGTTGTTCGTAGAAGGCAAACTGTCTGTCGATGGCCTGTAGAAAGGGAACCACGTCTCTGTTGTTGTACCAGACGAGAAAGTCTCGCAAAGTCGTCATGGAATTGTCGCGCCATGCCTCTTGACAACTGGTATAATCCTCGTCGGAAATACCTTCGTTCTTCAGTCGACTGAAGAAGGCCTGTTTCGATGGAAGTGCAGTGTCGTCGAGTCTCTCCAGACGGTCCATGTACTCGTACGGGAAATGACCTTTTGTCACCTCGCATCCGTATGCCTTCAGATACTTCTCGTAACTGAACCCGGGAGCTATGTAGTTGGTAATTTCTAGGAATTTCAGCTGATCCGTCGAAAGACACATGAACGTGTTGTTGCGTTTGATGTCGAAAAAAGTCCCGACACCCTCATTCTCTTCATCTTTATCGTCTTCTTCTTGTTCTTCTTGTTCTTCTTGGTCTTCTTGTTCCTTTGATCCGGTGGATAAGAAGTAGGGTTTTGAGAAACTGTTTGATGGCATTGAGATCATACTTACCCGAATTGAACCCGATGACAGGTAACTGATGCATCCATCCATAGAGTTGTCCCATCAGCTTTTTGTATGGATTGGTCGTCGGACGAGATTTCTTCTTATCGACGGCTGATCGTGCAGCCTTCTCAGTTTCGTCCCATTTCGTCAATTCCTCTGCGAGTTGATCCAAGACATCTTCGTACGAGTGTTTGATCTTGTCGTACGCGGCGTCACTCATCGCTTGTAAGATATTCATCATTCTACTCACCAACTTGTTGGTGTCTCCGTCCGTGACGAGACATTGCACTCGCTCGTGGCCGGGCACGTTGGATGCTACGCTGACGCTCAGTGGAACGTGACGCGCCACCCAGTGGACCTTGTCACTGTCCGACGGAAGTTGTTCCGGGTCGAACCAACACTCGAAATCAAAGGTGGCTCGATACGGATAGTAGCGCAACGATTCAGCCACGCGAATGTTCTCATCGTCCAGACGTTCGAAAACCGATGGTGTGGAATGGTACACGCCACCAGGATAGACTCGACGCACACCCCCCGTACACGTGCGCTCGTGTCGATACAGCTTCGATGCCTCTTTCCATAACGAGTCACCGCACTTCCGACATCGATACGAGTTGCAGTACATGCGGACATCTTGGATGAATGAAAAATGTGTCCCGTGAAGGTTGAGATACATTGTTTCGGGGTACTTGCATAACGATCGACGAACCAGTTCGGCAGTCGACTTACCGTCCTCCTCATCCGGTTTGACAAGGCGGTACATGCACACGTTCGTTTGGAACGTGGTCTCTATGCGATAGAGGTCATCCAGCGTGACCCCTGTAAATTCTTCAATGGGTACGTGATCTCGGTCGTATGTCTCGTAGAGCGTCTTCACCGCCGGTTCCAATCGATATAGATCGCATCCTCGATGCAGGGCCAGACATCGGAACAGGCACAGGTTATCTTTGTACCTCTTGTTATGGATGGGATCCGTTTCCAATCCGATGATGCTTTTCTTCCTCTTGATGTAGGATGGTAGAGATATCATGCCTACACATCCTATAGGATGATCGATGATGCGATTAACGAAAAAGGTGACATTCGTCACGAGTTCGCACACCCACGCAGAATCCGGTCTTTGATTGATGGCCCATTGCAAGAGGTCGGGTTCTCGGATGCGTTGGAGAAATTTATCAAAGTCCTTGCTGTTGGTGATGAGACTGGGTTCGTCCAGGTAGCGTCCACAGCAATTACAAGAGGTATGATAGTACTTGTATTGACCCGTGTTCTTGTTTCTCAGAATGAACCCGTAACTGAGGTTAATCTTGAACGCGGTGGTCTGTTCCTGGAACAAGATCTTCAGAGACGGTTCGAAGTCGGTCGTGTCTAGTGTGATTAATCTGTAATCGTACCTGCATTGGAGAGGACCTCTGAACACGTGGGTCCGTATAGCAGACCAGTGCGCACGAACGACATCTAGCAACTCCGTCGACAGAGTATCGGCGAAGGGAAGTCGATCAGGTGGGTCTAACGGATCTTCCTCGGTAACGAGTGGATGGTGGGATGGGGTAGAGTCTTCTCTTATTGATCTCTTTGGTGCTGGTGGCTCGGTGATGTCGGCACACGTGGTTCGTGCGTGCATGGTCAGATTGTAACGTCTTTCGAACTTCCGTCCGCATTTCTTACACGCGTAGACGGTGTTTCCTCTATTACTACTACTTCTACTACTACTACTACTACTACTACTACATACCGACCTTACGTGACGCTGTAGGTTGTTATATCTCCCGAAGGTGGCACCGCATTTCTCGCATGCGTATTTCGCTCTCTTTGTATAGTCGCTGCGTGGCGCCACCATAGGCGGTGCCATCGAGTATGAATGTAAGTCGCATGATGGCGTCGAGTGAGTACTCTGCACGTGACGTTGTAGTTCTGCGCACGTGTCGAAGGCGACCTCACAGTGACGACACTGATGTCTTTTCATAACTGCATCTACAACTGAGAGGGAATGGACTCTCAGCACATCTATATAGTGGATGCGAGGTGGATAACATGTCAATCACTAATAAGAGGCGTTCCTAACATGGGTACTATTGTCCAATCACTAATAGGAGACGTTCCTACCTTGATTACTATTGGTCAATTACTAAAAAAGGGGCGGTCCTAACATGGGTACTATTGACCAATCACGAATAAGAGACGTTCCTAACATGGGTACTATTGACCAATCACTAATAAGAGGCGTTCCTAACTTGGCTACTTTTGGTCACTTAGTATTGTCCACTATGTCCATCATAATCGACTACGGGTTTCCCTTTCGTGAAGAGGAGTGTCAGTCGTGCGAATAATGAAGGTACAACACGTTCCATTCCATTTTGACTATTTTATTCAATAGAATACATTGTCTATGAAATATATATATATATATATATATATATATATATATATATATATATATATATATATATATATATATATATATATATATATATATATACATATATATATATACTGTACTGATATGAAAAGATAGGCTTCTCTATATATATAAGTTGATGATGATGATGATATATGACGTCGGCTTGTGGGTGTTTTACTACCGCGACAGTGACCGCTAGCTTGCGAACGTTTACCGTCACGCCAGAGGCTAGTATGATGGCTGACTTGTGGGTTTTTACACCACGACAGAGGTCACGTGTGTGAATAATTGTATATATATAGAAGTCGATCTCTTCATGCATAAAGATTACTATATGTATTTCATAGACAAAAAAATACAACTTACACGCAAAAGAATACACAATAAAGACACTAATGATATATAACAACTAAATACATAAGTTTAAAGTCAATAACAATTACTAAAGACACTAATGATATATAACAACTAAATACATAAGATTAAAGTCAATAACAATTACTAAAGACACTAATGATATATAACAACTAAATACATACGATTAAAGTCAATAACAATTACTAAAGACACTAAACAATATACGATTAAAATCAGTTACTCTGTGTGTGTGTGTGTGTGTGTGTGTGTGTGTGTGTGTGTGTGTGTGTGTGTGTGTGTGTGTGTGTGTGTGTGTGTGTGTGTGTGTGTGTGTGTGTGTGTGTGTGTGTGTGTGTGTGTGTGTGTTTCAATCCTTTGTTTTCAACATCCAAGGATTGAAACACGCCACTTCGTGCAGGAGGTATGATTGCATCTCCTCTGACAGTAGCTTTGCACATCCCTCCTCGCATACGTTCATAGTGGCTTCGGCTACTGTCAGCGGAGTATGGAATGATCGATGCATGATTAAGTGTGTGATTGCGTCAATGATCATTATGTTTGCTGCGTGAGCGTTCATAATGTTCGGATTGGTTGGTGACGATTCTAACGTAATGTTTTCATCGCAGCAGCGATCACAGGTGCATGGCTGCTGCATGTCGGAGGATGGTGGTGGTTGTGGTGGTGTCAACAATCGACTGTTCAACGTCTCGAATGATGACGTCGACGACGGTGATGGCGACGGTGGCGACGATGATGGTGGCGACGCCGGGGTAAATTCGAAGGTGCTCTGTAGACACGACGGCGGTGGGGGTGGCGGTGACATCGGCACTGCTGCTGCTGCTGCTGCTGCCGTTGCTACTGCGGGTGAAGTAAAACGTCGTTTCCTGTTTATCTTCACCCGCAGATCGTTTATAGCCAACGACGGCATTCGGCGTTTACGTCGCTGCTGTTGCTGCTGCGGCGGTGTTGCCGTCTTGTCATCATCGTCGGCGTCATCGTTCTCATACGCCTCCCGTAGTTGTCGCAGCCCGTTATGAATCTATAGACGGGACAACAAAAGACACACCTGTTTAATCAACGTCAGCAACTTCGTTCTTACCTGTATATAGACTGGCTATGGTTGCTCTGATCGTGTCTGCCATATCGGCACACCATTGCCTTTTACCAACCCTCTCCTCCACTGCTATGACAACCCAGCGCAAGATGTGATTGAACAGACCGGAAGACGGTACGTAATATTCATCTTCCAATAAATCTAATATACGAACAACCTCGTTACATGCATAACGAACACAAGCTGCGTCTATCAATGCGTTGAAGGTGTTCTGGTTCATCATGGCTTCTGCACGATTCCATATTCTGTCTATGTTCATTGCCGTCGCCTGCATATCGTTGCCATTGTTACTACCGCTGCTGCTGCTGCTGCTACAGCTTATGGCCATAGCTGCTTCGCTGCTGCTTACGGTAATAACCGTATCGTTATTTTCCTCGTCTGCTATACACAGAGTCGGTTCGGTAGAGGAAGGGATGGATGGTGAGGATGGTAACAGATTACGATCTTCATACGAGTCTAACCACTCCTGTACCTTTTTATTCATGGTATTTTCCCAGTCCCGTATCTTTTGATTCGTGCTTATTTCATCAAGGGGAGGACCTGTGCTTTCATTGCTGCTGTCAGCGCTGGCGTCGCCGACGGCATTCTCTTTGTCTTCCTCCTACAAAGAGAATGCCTCGTCAAGTACTTCCAGTTCTGACGCAATGTAGTTTACATAGTCCTTGCTGACGCGCTTTTTAATGGTTGCTCTGACACGGACCCCCCTCAACACATACAGGGCAGCCACCCGCTCGTCGTCTGACTTCATTGCGACGTACTCGTTCGCGGTGAAGCCAAGGACTTTAACTGCCAGCATATCAAATACGCTAAACCCAACTTTCACTTCCTATACTGTCCTGCAGGAGGACACGCAGGTTGAATCTTTACGTCGGAGATCGCTGCCATTTGTGTGTTGGACAATAGTACCCCTGCTTACTATGCTGGACTCCAACGGGACACTGTGAGCATGCCAAATATACAACATATTTCTCCTGCCGTGCGGTAGACACTATGGTTAACGGTCTTGGAAACTTGTACGTTCCATCACTTACCTGCGTCTGCAAACGCGTCAGATTCATCATGTGATCGTCATCAACGAGCTGCTGCGCGGCCATCATGTTGCTTCGCTAGAGAGAGAATGTCGTCGAGTGAGTCGCTGCGAGAATCGTGTTATGACAGTTGCAGCTACGAGTCCCTTATATAGCGGGCCGGTTGCATGGCGCGTCTGTGTTATATTTACCAGCTGGCCCTCTGGTATGCATTGCGCAATCAGCGCGCATTCCTATCGCTGCGCACGCCAGACTTGATGGCGCCTGGTTTTTTCGAATGAACTCGCGACAATTCACGAGTATCTGACCCAACACGTTCTGTCCACGCTGTCCAGTGTAGGTGGACATGCTCCAGTTCCCTCCCTACTTCTCACGCTTTCCATTAACGGCGCTGGATATGTTTCTAATAATAGTTTGCGTAATGACGTGTCGCGAAATTTAATAGCAACTAACGCGATCATTACAGATCGTCTCTGTTTGTTCCACTGCGCCCGTAACTCCTGTTTCTCTCGGATGGTCTTGCTTAGGTATTTCGCCTGTAGTCCGGTTCTTGTGGTAAGCATTTTCTGCGCCGTCTCGACATCTCCATAAAAGATGCATTTCCTGTACTGGTATGCAGCTTCAACTCTGTTAAAAACATGACCCATGCATGTATCCTACATGCGTAGAAGTTGGATAGAAACGAGTTTCCTCCACGGAAGTATATAGGAGGAGTCATTCTGATTTTATGCTGTTTAATGTTACATGCACTGTATTTATATACATAAATGCATGCATATACATAAATGCATGCATAAATGCACGCATATATAAATTAATGCATATGCATATGTCCACCAGTTTCCATGCAGCAATAACTTCCATAAGTGCATGGTGTTTTTATGCGTGATAAATGGGTTTTCGGATTCAGCGTTGGTTAGTTGACAGGCTTATCGCTGGGAGGAGTTGTTTACTGTTTCATGCAGAATGTCTGGAATCGATACAACGTTAGTTGAGAACTGGTTGACTTCCTTTTTTACACGTGATAAATAGGATTTTGGCTTCAGCATCGATTCTCTGACACTTCTGTGACAGGCTTATCGAACATGTTTTTCGCTGTGAAGGATGATTTATTGTTCTAGTGGGTTTGGGAGTTGATTATTAGCATTCCAGTTTAATAATAATTTTATTATGGGTGTTTTCTAACATAACTTTCTGACTTTGATGGATTTGTTATTGTATTATAGCAGCTTATGTCAGCTGTCTGCATTGTTTAGCGTTTCCTATATAAAGCCGTCCTCAGACAAGGTATTTCTTTATACACTTACCGCCATTCTGCAACCGTCGTTCTGCTGCTGCCGCTGCCGTTGCCTCTGACGTCATCACCATGCTGTCTAGCGTTGCTTTGTTTTCCGACATGATGCAAGTCTACATCGAGATTGGCGTTGCGTTGAGTCTGATACTGTATCGATCGTAAGTACATATTGTCCGTGGTTGTTTGCTGATAGGTACTCCTGTGTTTTTAAAAGCTTTTAAAAGCGTCTACATAACACACACAGTTTAACTTTAAGAGACATCTTTTATGCGTCTGTGACCTAGTTACAATGCCTCTTGCTAAGCGGCTGGTAGTCTGATTATAAATAGCACGCGCGCCGAGTCGGCAGAGCGAGGTCGCCAGGTCAGTCTTATCAGCTTTACGCGATCTAGTTTCTACGCGCTTGCTGCTGGCGGTGTAGCATTACATACGCCGTGGTGGTTCCAAAGTACACCGCTCACAGCAGGTCTACTCATAGCTTATTATTAACAGATGTGCATGTGCTATTTAATAAATGTATATACAATACTTTTAACACAGTCCTTTACCAATGGCTCAATGTGTCTTTCACTCTGGTTTTTCCAGCTTCCATAGAAACCACTGGCCGTTCGTGATGCAGGAGTTATGTACTCGCACGCCACGCATAGACGACGACGATGACAACGCCGACGATGGTTATCAAACAGAGAGTTGGGACGATGAGTGTGATGCCTACGCTTCCTTTCTCGATCATAAAAAATTATGGGCTGCTGTTATGACGGAGCTAGGGATGATGCGACCAATAGAGCGGGTTACCATGGAGATTGCCATGGGCTGCAATGCTATGGGTCAACCGAGACAGCAACCTGCTAACATTTACGCTGCCTTCTTAAAGCTTAAAGAATTATGGCTGGCTGTCATGCAAGAAATGAAACTGTTCAAATCACGTTCCGTACTAGAAATGGAAATGCTGTGGGGGTGTAATGATGAAGGGGAAGTACCAAAACCACGTTCCGTAATCGCAATGGAAAAGTCGTGTGGGGAGTGCAGCAATGATGAAGGCAAGGTCATAAAACGACCTACAAAACTTATCGACAGACGCGGAAAGTCACTGCCGCAACTAAAATTGTATTGAAATGAAACAAGATGAACACTATATATTTATATGCTTTAATATGGCTATTTTTAAATGAAATATATTTGCTTTAATATGATTAAATATATGGTTATTTTTTAATATGAATTTATGTGTTTTAATATGATTTGATATGGCTATTTTTAAATGAACGCTATTTATATGCTTTAATATTGCTATTTTTAAATGAAAAGATATATGCTTTAATATGGTTAAATATATGGCTATTTTTACATATTTATATTACTATATTTATATGATTTTATGTGCTTTAATATGATTTGATATAACTATTTTTAACTGATTATATTACTATATTAATATGATTTTATGTGCTTTAATATGATGTATCAAATACTTATATTACTATGACGTGCTTTAATATGATATATAGCTATTTTATATAGCTATTTTTTATATATTACTATGATGTATGGCTATTTTTATATATTAAATTTTGTGACTTCATGAGGTGTTGTGTCGGTTGGTGATAGGGTAACGCGGGCTACAACGAACCAGGGATTCAATGCCTTGAAATCACTGGATAGGTAGCGGTCACTACCTGGTCACTACCTGGTCAGGAGGTCACCACACACACAGATCAACAGGTCGAGGTTATGACCGTTATCTCCAGTCGCTAGGGGGCGCTCGTGGTGGATGTAGATGTAGCCGGTAGGGGGCGCAGGAGCTACCCAGAAGACTATATACCGGAAGTGATTGAGCTGCTCTTTACTGGGCTGCTCTTTTGATCCCCCATTCCGCCCCGTATACTACTGATGTAATCAACTGGATAAAAAAAGTGACTTACACACAGAAGACAGAGAGTAATGGTAGATGGTGAGATTTCAAACTGGAAATCTGTTTTGAGTGGGGTACCACAGGGATCAGTATTAGGCCCTATACTGTTTTTAATATATGTGTGGCGGTCTGGGATTACCAGTCACATCGTCATTTTTTTCAATTGTCATTTTATGGTGGAAATGGAAAGCACTACTATTCTCCTTTCAAGAACAGTTTGAATTATTGAAATATTCCCACTAGTTTTGAAGTTACACTGGTTTTAAAAGAGCACCCGTCATAAACATTTAATGGAGAAAAACACTTTTAAAGTTAGCACCCATTATTAATATTTCATAATCATATAAAATTGTTTGTGTTGTTACTGTTGTGCTATAAATTGGAATATATGAAGCTTTGCATGTCAGCTTTGTATAAGACAAACTTCATCTTCTACCAGTTACTTTTCAAACAAAATATTTGTTGGTCAACTTTGGTGAAAAAAAGGTTGAAACTAAAATGTTATCATCATTCGGTTGATAGCAAACTCTTTCACAGAATGTGGTTAGCTCTGAAAAGAGCTGTTTGTTTTTCTTTGGCTCTGAAGAGAGCCATTGTTTGTGTTGTCAAGCCGGTACAACTTTCTCGCTTCACTTTGCGGCCTCGGCCACGGGTTGTCTTAGAGGGTGGTGGTGGTATGTCATCGTCGCTGTCTGATGACACCTATGCAGTGGTCTTCTTAGATGGCTTAGCAACTGCAGGCAGAGGTGTTGTCGTGTCCTGGCAGTGCTCTGATGTGAATGGCTGTATTTCGTCATACAGGTACCATTGTCGCTTCGCATCGAGTCCTCTCGGCACATTGATCTTGGGCATTGCATGATGACTCGGCAATGGCTGCTTCACAAGTGTAGACGCAGCATCAACAGCACTGAGTGTACACCGTCTTCTTGGTGCAGTTGGTCGGCAGCAGCTTTACGTCAGTCTTCCAGTGTCCTGGAGTGCGTCCGGGAAGGATGATGGCACGGAGTTCAGCATAGTTCACAATGAAGTCAATGACAGCTCGAGTATCTTCATACTTCAGGGCCTGAACCGGCCTCTTCCGCTTGTTCTTGTGAACATGGGCTTCCACACCAGCTGTCTTGTAGTGTGACATCAGGGCTGTCAGCTTGTCTTGACCGATACCATGGATGTATCGAAAGATGTAGCGACAGACCCTGAAACCGTGATAGAAGAAATCGGTCCGTTGAGCCTTCCGAACATTCTGCTGCCCTCTCCGTGACGATGTAGTCAGCGATGACAGGTGCATTCCACATGACAGCTTGGCGAGGATCGCAATGTCGAGTTCATCATGTGTCATGCCGAGAAACTGCAAGCGAACATTGGCTAGTTCATCCACCGAGAAACGCCCATGCCTGGCAAGGCTGGCCATCGTACAACTTGCATTTGCAGGTCAGTTGGCATTCTGGCTCGGTTCTGTAGTATCACCATTATCACGAGGCATGATCTCATCGGCCAAGTTCTCGATAGCTCCAGCGAATGCAGCTCCGTCGTCGTCGTCAGTAGTGACAGTCGCACTGTCAGTGACGCTGTCACCGCCGGGGCCTGGCTGGTCCACTCCCCTCCGGGTCGCTTTCCTCCTCGGTCAACTCAGTCTCCGATAAATCAGAGTCATCGTCATCGTTAGTGATCGGGCGTGTGACGAAATAGTCGTTAACAAGCTCCGACAAAACGTCACCACTTGCTATATTCCGCATGTTTAGCAGCGTCAACGAGTTCAGACAGCGAGCTACATCGTCCGGCTTCGATGCGTCCGCCATCTTGGTTTTCGCAGAACGTAAACAATGACGAAAATCACGCACTGGAAGCGTAATTCCACTTGAAATAGTTATATACACCACGCTACGTAATTCTGTAATATATACAGATATAAACTACACCAAAAAAACAACCAACTAAACTATATTCTATCTATTTAAACACTTCGATCTGACAACGAACTCGCGACAACAAAACTTCCGGAACTTTCGATAACAATCCTGCGCACTCAAACTCATCTCAATATATTCATGCGCACTACGGGTAGGTAGATGCCTGCTAAAAATACCTTGAGAGTGATATGCAATATATGGGTATAGCAAGTTCTTTTCAGAACATGTAACCGTCCCCAACGCAGTGCGAAGTTCAGTTTAAAATTGCGCGATCCTTACAAAATACTATTGTTATAAAAACACAGAAATGAACAACTTATACTAAGAATTACATAAAACCGCTTTGTCAGTTTATATATGAATATATTAGCTGAAACATTATGAGGAAATCCCCAAATAGACCGGGTGACGCATTTTTACTATTATGACGATTTTACTCGCGATCGCGTCACGCGACATCCGCCGGGTTTTCTCAGACCGGCACACATATATATATAACTGATTTGGAAGATGACATATCTAACGAAGTACTCAAATTTGCAGATGACACAAAAGTATTCAGAAAGGTTACAAATGATACAGATAAACAAAGTTTACAGGATGATCTAGATAAATTAGTTAAATGGTCAGAAAAATGGCAAATGTTATTCAATTTTGGGAAGTGTAAATGTATACACATAGGACATGGAAACATGGACGAAGAATATAAAATTGGGGATGCTGTACTAGGTAGAACCACACAAGAAAATGATTTAGGAGTAACATTTAGTGCTGACATGAAAGTTTCATAGCAATGTGGGATTGCTGCTTCGAAAGTAAATCAAATTCTAGGGCTAATTAGGAGAGCTATCATGTATAAGGAGAAATAGCTAACTGTATCCCTGTACAAAGCAATAGTTAGACCACATTTGGAATATTGAATTCAAGCATGGTGGCCATATCGTAAAAAGGACATAGACAAGCTAGAAAGAATACAACGAAGAGCAGCTAAAATGATTCCAGAATTGAGAGACCTTAGTTACGAAAGTCGCTTATTACAATGTGGTTTGACAACACTAGAGACCAGGAGACCAAGAGGAGACAAAATAGAAGTGTTTAAAATAGTGAATGGTTATGAGGATGTTGACAGGAATATGTTCTTCAAACTTAAAGAAGGCAGTAGAACCAGAGGACGCAAAGCAGTATTAGTTAAGGAGCAGTGTATGTTGGACATGAGAAAGTACTCTTTCTCACAGAGGATGATAAATGAATGGAACAAACTGCCAAATGATTGTGTTAATACTAGTAGTGTGAATATGTTTAAAAATAGACAGACATAAATTTTGGTAAGGGCGGGCTACACATAAATGAGAAAATTGTTAGACTCTCGATAAGCCAATGGCTTCCTTGTCCATTTGCCATCTGGAACTTGTTGTTTGGGGTGGCAATCTTGTTAAATCTTGTTAAATACGTTAAATCCGGTGCTAGTTACCCCTTTGTCCCACCGAGGCTAGATGTGTGAGAACTATTATAGACTGTACGCCATTGGTTGGAAATCACTTCCGTTCACGAATTCCGCCGTCCAGTCACTGCAACAACATGAAATCTTCACAAAACTATTAGCCATGCGTATTCTATAGGAATTTTTGCGAAAATGTATGTAGAATGTGTAGCATTATCTAGTGTTATATGAACAATTTAACTATTCTCTGTAGAAATCTATACAATTCTATATATTTGTATAGTTTTCTATGCCAAATTCTGCGAGAATCTGTAGATTTCTATATAATTATATAGATTTCAGTAGATTTCTATAAAACTGTCGACTCTATTTTGCAGAATTAAATACAAATAATATCGAATTCCCCCTCCCCACCCTACATGGTGTACATGCAAGGGGAAGTAAATAAGTAAATTAAAATATTCCACAACGGGAATAGAAAAATATTTCGTAGACTTATTTAAGGGCGCTCACACGAACGATTAGTTGCCCATTTGGTCGGGCGACACGTTTCGCGGTGACAAAGCTCCGCTAAATTATGTTCATGCCAATCACCACTCGAGTTCTGATTAAAAGGTAAGACGGTTACACCTGCACTCGATCGCGGCGGTCACTGATTGGCCACTTGTTTCAAACTGTCGCCCAACACGAGCGATTAGTCGTCGACACTGTGTCACCCGACCCATCGGACAACTAATCGTTCGTGTGAACGGGCCTTAACTCCAGAAAAGAAAAACTTATCCTGTGTTATCCGAAGTCAGGGCTGTTTGGAATAAAATGCCGTAAGTCATGTCATTAAATGGCAAAAAAATGCGCGTCAAATGTCACATTATGTGTAACCAATTAAATTCGTCAAAATGAAAATTGGGAAATGATTTCAGGTTCTCTCTCGTGTGCGACAAACTGAGCCGCAATATCATGGAACCTGGATAATCGATGTTAACTAGCAACTTTCGTTTTTGTACATTGATTGAGCAATGACTCCACGAAAGGGCAATACTATTATAGAAATAGGGTGTCGGTGTTGGGCTTGTATATTAGCCAGAACGAGCCCGGAACGAGGCCGGAACGAGCCCGGAACGAGATTGAATTGCTAATAGCGTGGATTCTGTGTGATCTGTATAATGATGACTTGATGAGATCGCGAAACTTCTGGAACACCTCACTGTTGTGACGGATGAAGCGCACCCAGACAAATCTTGAACAATCATCCGTAAAAGTTACGAAATAACATTTGCCGCCTAACGAAACCGGGTTGATTGGACCAGAAACGTCTGCGTGTATTAAATCCAAGATGTCAGCCGAACGAGTGTCAGATATCTTCGGATACGATTGTTGGTGTGCCTTGCCTTGAGCACACGGTTCACAAAAGGTCAACGTCTGAGTTGAAACAGCCATGTCCTTGACAAGGTCAGAGTGCATCAGCTTCGTCATGTTCTACTTGCCCATGCGGCCAAATCGACAATGCCACGTGTCAGCTGAAATACCCGCAACCAAACAATTCTGGGTGCTGGAAGCTGTGGACGAGTCTCCTTCTGTGAACTCGACAGGCTGACTGCCACACGGTGCCTGTACAGTGCAGTTGAGAGCATAGACGCCGTCTTTGAGCGAGCCCATACCAAGTAGTCTGTTCTCACAGTCGATGATTTTGGCGCCATTGCGCCCGAAAGTCACCGACTTCGTTCCGTTAGCAGTGACAGATTTGACCGAGAACAACGAGCACGACAAATCAGGAACGAACAGGCAGCTACGCATGTCCGCGGTGTGGATCATTTCATCGTCAAACTGCAATTTCACCGCAAGTGTTCCAATTCCTTGTGCAAACACTCTGTGTCCATCTCCGAGAACAACAACTTCAGGTGGATTCACAACTTTAAAATTCGTTAGCCAGTCTTTGTTGTAGGTCATATGACTCG
>BSQZ01000033.1:2412500-2427500 GCA_033239005.1 Lamellibrachia satsuma
CCCCCTTAACTGTAATTATCACCGTACCCTTAACTGTACCCCTAATTGTAATTACCACCTCAACCTTAACTGTACCCCTACCTGCAATTATCTCCTCAACCTTAACTGTACCCCTACCTGTAATTACCACCGCAGTAAAATGTTAGAATACATAGTTACTGCACTTCAAGCACACAGCTAGAACGCATAGTCACTACACCTTCAGTACACTACTAGAATATATGGTCACTGCATTCCAAGTACAAAAGTAGAATACATGGTCACTGTACCCTCAGTACACATCTAGGATACATAGTCACTACATCCTCAGTACACAGCTAGAATTCAAAATAGTAAATGTATACCCAGTACACAGCTACAATATATAGTCACTACCCCCTTACTACACAACTGGAATATGACGACTTAATTCCGAATGACTATGACACTTCCGGGAGGGTCCAAGGGTCGTGGTCATGGCAAAACCACTACAACTCCAATACACAATTAGAATGCACAGGTACTACACCCTCAGCACACAGCTACAATACATGGTCAATGCACCCGCAGTACACTGCTAGAATACATAGTCACTGCAACCTCAGTACACATCTAGAATAAATAGTCACTATATCCTCAGCACACAGCTAGAATACATGTTCACTATATCTTCAGTACACAACTACAATACATGGCCACTGTTCCCACAGTATATATCTAGAATACATAGCCACTGTACCCACAATATATATCTAGAATACATAGCCACTGTTCCCACAGTATATATCTAGAATACATAGCCACTGTACCCACAATATATATCTAGAATACATAGCCACTGTTCCCACAGTATATATCCAATATAAATCAGGGGTCGTCTCAAAAAAAAATAGGAGTGGCTATGCATTCTAGTTGTGTGCCGATGGTGTAGTGACCGTATATTCTAGCTGTGTGCTAGGAGTGCAGCAACTATGTATTCTAACAATGTACTAAAGTTGTAGTGACTATGTGTACTAGATATGTACTGA
This sequence comes from Lamellibrachia satsuma, assembly GCA_033239005.1. Taxonomy (NCBI): domain Eukaryota; kingdom Metazoa; phylum Annelida; class Polychaeta; order Sabellida; family Siboglinidae; genus Lamellibrachia; species Lamellibrachia satsuma. Next base: position 2,413,508 of record BSQZ01000033.1, read on the forward strand.
GGGAACAGTAACTATGTAATCTATATGTGTACTGTGGGAATAGAGGCTATGTAATCTAGTTGCATGCTGAGGGTGTAATGACCATGCATTCTAACTGTGTGCTGGAAGTGCAGTATCTATGGCAGTAACTGTGATTATATATTCTAACTGCGTATTGGAGCTGTAATGATTATGTATAGGTGTATTGGGGATACAGTGTCTATTTTGAATTCTAGCTGTGTACTGAGTTTGTAGTGACTATGTATTCTAAATGTGTACTGAGGGTGCAGTATTTTACCTTTTTGCTGGGAGTGCAGTAACTATGTGTTCTATCTTTGTACTGGAGTTGTAGTGACTATGTAGAAATACAGTTAAGGGTGACTGCAGTAAAAATGCATTCTAGCAATATACTGTGGGTAAATGATTATGTGTTTTGTATTATAGTGTGTACTAAGGGTGTAGAGACCATATATTCTATCATCTAAGTAGTTTTCTCCCGCTTTGGATACATATGGTGACATATGGTGACAACAGATGCTGAATTAGGACTGACAGGATATGTAATGATTAGGAAAGATCGAATAGGAAGAAAGGGCGGGGGAGTTATTTTATATGTTAAAGAATCTATTCAGGCTTATGAAATAAAACTAGAAATGGAAGCAGATTGCGATGAAGCTGTTTGGTGCAAAATTGTTTCAGGAAATTCAAAATTAACTATTGGATTAATTTACCGAAGTCCAAACATAAACGAAGAGGACAACACAAGAATAAAAACGCTATAAAGGAAGTTAGTAAAGGGGAATATATCATAATGGGATATTTTAACCATGGACACATACAATGGAATTCTCTAGAGAGCGCAGGGATTGAGGACCAACAGTTTCTATTTTTAATCCAGGATAGTTTTCTTACTCAGCACGTCCTAGAACCAACCAGGGGAGAAAATGTATTAGATATAGTTTTGTCATCACAAAAAGAATTAGTGGACAATGTAAAAATAGTTGAACCATTGGGTAATAGTGACCATAATCAAATACATTTTGACATCAATGTAAAATCAGAAAGTAAAAATAAGAAAACGTACAAGAGAAACTTCCACAAAGGTAACTACAAAGATATGAGAAAATACTTAGCAAAGCTAGATTGGAAAAACATGCTGATGAATAAGACCGTAATTGAATGTTGGAATATTCTAAAATATGAAATTGAGAGTATCATCGATAAATTTGTTCCCTTCCAAAAACATGAAAAACGGTGTAGAAAGAAACACTTGTCAAAAGAGGCTATTAGAAAAAATAATGCTAAAACAGAATATGTGGAGGGTTTATAGGCGTACCAGAAAGGACGAAGACTATGCAAAATACAAAGAGGCATTTAATGCAGCTACAGCTGAAATCAGGCAATCTAAAAGAAGCTATGAGCAAAAACTAGCATGTAACATAAAAAATTACAGCAAGAGTTTTTATGCATATGTCAGGAGTAAACAAAACGTACAAGACAAGGTTGGACCTCTAGAAGACAGTGCTGGAAATATAATATCACAGGGGTTTTTAATGGCGGAAGACCTAAACGGTTACTTCAGTTCAGTGTTTACCAAAGAAGATATTAGTTCATTACCAGTTTCAGAGCAGTGTGGTATTGCAGCTTCAAAGAGTAATCAAATTCTTGGATTGATTAGAAGAAACATAACATACAAGAGAAAAAAGTTAATTATACCTCTTTATAAAGCAATAGTTAGACCTTATTTAGAATACTGTATACAAGCATGGAGACCATATCGTAAGAAGGATATAGACACGCTTGAACGCATACAAAGGAGAGCAACTAAAATGATTCCAGAACTGAGAGACCTTAGTTATGAAGAACGCCTGAAAGAATGTGGTTTAACAACTCTAGAGACAAGGAGGTTAAGAGGAGATCAGATTGAAGTTTTTAAGATATTGAATGGGTATGAAAATATGGATAGAAATATGTTTTTCTCACTCAAGAAGGATAGCAGAACTAGAGGACATGAGGTAAAATTAGTAAAGGATCAATGTAGATTGGACATCAGGAAGCACTCGTTCTCACAGAGGACAATAAATGAATGGAACAAATTGTCTACAGGTTGTGTAACTGCTAGCAGCGTGAATATGTTTAAAAACAAGGTTGACACATATCTCAGGAGGGCGGGTTATAAGTAGATGAACATTGTTGGACTCTCGATAAGCCAATGGCTTCCTTGTCCACTTGCCATCTGGGCCTTTGGCTTGGATTGCAAATCTTGCTAAATCTTGTTAAACTGTTTGTACTGTATGATGGCTAACGTATTGGAGAATTTCTCTGGTGCCTGAACGTTTGGTAAATCCCGAACGCACTCTTTATAACGCACTCTTTATATTGACTGACTTATTGAGTCGCTTTGCTGGCCGTTCAGCTCGCTCGGCACACCCGCCTGACATGGCTGCAAAGCCTGTTACGTCAGATGTCAACGCAAGGTAATCACCACGCTACCAAAAACACTATCAACAGGTTAGATAATCGCATTATAATGACATCTACAAGTCGCTGGGAACAGTGTGTCAGTGTGTCAATTAAACAGACAGTAAGTCGAAAACTAAAAAGGTGCTACTAGCCGTTTTGCACAGATGTCGTGACTGGAAACATTAAACATATATATTACCTAAAAAAATGGAAAACCCAAAAGTAGAACTGCGTCGTCAAATGACGACCAAAGCGATAAGGACATAATGGCCTTAAAACTCATTGAATTACTCACGGAAGAACATGTGCTTACAAAACTGAGAAGCGACAAGATAATCAACCTGACAAGCCTGCTAAAGAAAAAAGAGGAACGCATCGCTGTACTAGAAACCAAAATACAGAAAATGGAAGAAAACATTGATCATCAAGAACAATATTCCTGAAGACCAAACATGCGTATTCACGTTGTTCCTGAACATGATAACGAAGACACAACAACCATCGTAATGGATGTGATCAATTCAAAGATGTCTTTCAAACCACCACTAGAGTCCAGTCAGCTGGACGCAGTCACCGTGTTGGGCCCACATTAGATCAGCAAGACCGAGTTCGCTCCAGCCCTATTATTGTCAGATTTAAGAGCGAGAACACACGTGACGCGGTTCTAAAGGCGCGGTTCCGGCTCAAGGAACACATTGAACGGCATCGTGACGCAAGAATCTACATAAATGAAGATTTAACTGTGCGCCGTGCCACCCTAGCCCGGGAGTGTCGTGCACTGAAAAGGACAGGGAAACTAAATGACTGTTGGACCGCCAGCGGAAATGTTATGGTGAAAGACAATCAAAACAAAATACGCCAAATCAGGTCAGCCGCGGATATCCAAGAGATTAAGTAGACACTTCAAAACGGGTGCGCCGATCTAGTCGGCCGGTGAAAATGAACATTGTATTTATCATTTGTGTTACCTATAATGCTCTATTTAAAAAAAATTGCATGATGTGTAAAGATTCGTCTAGAATGTCATGTTCTCTTTACAGATTATCAAGTTGTTACGACCATCCTTCGGTCGCTGTTTCATATGTATATATATGATCCAAACAAAAACCTTAATTTTGGATTAAATGTAATACAATATTACCGTATTATAATTTAAAGTGTTTACAATTGTTTCTATATCTCCCTTGATATATATATATATATATATATATATATATATATATATATATATATATATATATATTTAAACAACGTTTAAATAAATTATGTCCACTATTTATTTGTTTACTGTCAGTCACTGCATCTATGCAAACGTTTCATGGCCTTCACGAGGCTTGTGATTTTCCTCCTGTTAGTTGCACTAAATCGTATATTCACGTATGGTATTTCTGTGATGTTTGTACGGGGCCAGCACACCCCATTTTCTGTCTTCCTACCACTACACCTCCATATAACTTGAACTTCCCTCAACCATTTGAGATATTTATCATTTCCTACATATTCACATCACATGCACGGAGCCGACAAACTCCATCTTCTTTGTTTTCCATGTTGCACTGGCTTATGCCATCTTCAATATTATTTCAGTGTGTGTAAGATATCAGAAGGTGATGTTTTGTTTTATATACCTATTTTTTTTAATTATGCATTGTAATCCATACTTTGAAAAATATGTTCAATTTATATGTGACACTGTGTATATTCGACATACGTCATATAACTATTCAATTATTTACTTGTGTTCTTTCAAATGAAAGGAACAAAAATATGATGTATGAAAGGCATAGTTACAAATACAACAACCTGCTATAGGTTAATGTTACAGCATTACATTTTAAAATAATATGCCGAAAAATGTCGAACGATGATTGTTTCCTGAGCAATTTTGGAGGTTTACGAGAACCTTCTCTCCATCATGTGTTAAACAATGACAACATTGATTCCGTGGACGGAGAACCGATGACATTCAAACACTCTTCATATATTGATGATGACGAATTAATTGATCAACTCAAAACGAAAAGCAACACTTTCACAATTTTAAGCCTTAATTGTCAGTCTCAATGTAAAAAATTACGAAATCAAAATACTTGTGGAAAAGTTAAAATATAATCACTGTTTCTTTGGTGCTATATGTCTCCAGAAAACAGAAAATAATTCTGATACATCCTTGCTAAGATTAGATGGTTACAACTTGATTTCACAAGACAAAATCTGTACGACGCACGGAGGTCTTGCTATATACCTGAGTGACAAATATACCTATAACTTATTGTCCCTGCATAAATAATCTGAAATATTGGAAAGTCAATTTATTAAAGTATCTGGAAACAAATCACAGAAAAAAGTAATACTTGGAAATGTTTACCGACCACCCAGATATATAAAGGAAAATTACCGCATTTTTATAGACGAATTTACTATTATTTTGAAATAATGTCAAAAGTCCAAATGTGATGTAGTTATTGCCGGTGACTATAATTTAAACTGACTAAAAAATTACCGAGAAACCATTATATGAATATCTAGATAGTGTCCTTGCAAAAGGTTTCTCTCCAGTAATCGCTCTGCCAACTAAATTTTTTCTGCACGAAATTGTACTCTTCTGGATAATATGCTTTGCAAACTTTCAGGAAATCCGGACAACTATTCAACGGGTACCTTAACAAACTGTATTTCTGATCATCAGCCATACTTCATCATCCTTGACCTCATACATATTCATAAATATGTGCTTAAATTTATCAAATCAAATTCCTATAATTTAAACTCTAGTATCAATTTCAAAAGGGCTATCGTTCCATCCAACACAATTCAGAAATTAAACAGTGATCGAATATCCGATCCAAATGACAATTATAACACTCTAGATAATGTTATCACAACGGTGTAAAAATGCATATTTACCTACAAAATATAAAAATATAACAAACATAGACATAAAAAATCAAACTTGATTACTAGTGCTATAGTGAGATCGATCTCTATTAGAGATCAAATGTACAAATTTAAACAAATGCCAATTGAATCAATACTGTATGACAATCTTAAAACCAACCTACGCAACTACAACAAAATACTTAAGAAAAGCACTAACATTGCGAAGAAAACATTTTATCAATCCAGTTTTGAAAAATATAGAAATAACATAAAGAAAACATGGTCAACAATCAAAGAGATTATTGACCAAACCAGTCATCGAAAACAATTACCCGAATCTTTTAATATTGATGGACTTATGGTAACTGATCAACATGTTATTGCAAACAAATTTAACGTCTTCTTCACTAGCATTGGTTTGAAATGAGCAAATAATTTTTTTCTAATGTAAACACTACCTAAACAACTATTTAAAAATCCAAGAATGCATGCCTTTCAATTTAAACCAGTTGACGAAGAAACTGTATTTAAAACAATTGATATGCTACAGCTTAAACTAAGTTGCAGTATTGATAATATTTCAGTTAAGCTTTTGAAAACAATAAAGGCAGAAATATACAAACCAATTACTTTAACAATTAATCAAATGTTAGTGACTGGCATATTTCCAGACAAATTGAAACTTGCAAAAGTTATACCACTTTATAAAAAGACGACAATACCATTCTCAACAATTACAGACCCATATCAATCTTACCTGTCATGGAATGTATGGCTTAAAGAAGTAAATTAGTTCTTTTTTATGCTATCGACAAGACTAAGAACTATGTGATGTTGGCTAAACTTGTCGAAGATGTCGGTCAGTAACATCATAACTGTCGCCTACGGTAACATTAGTTGTGACCTGTGTTCTACAGGTGTTCTAGCCAGCGGGCCACGATCACAGTTCGTCACCCTGTCCGAGCTAAGCGAGGCCGGATTGGGCAACGCCCTGCTTCGGCCGATGCCGGACACCGGCCGGCGACTGGCGTGGGCCGGGGCCGGACGACACCAAGTCTACGAGTTGATGTGTGAGACGCACTGGCTGCGACCGTCTCCGCGTCCTCAACTGCAGTGTCCGCGCTACGTGGCCCGCACGCAGCTCGACCGTCTCTCGGCTCTCGGCCTCAAACTCAAGTCGGGCTTCGAGTACGAGTTCTACCTATTCGACTCAGCCGGTGAACCCGTGTTCGATGGCCCGGACATCTTCAGCAGTCTGGCGCTGTCGAACACTGAGGCGGATCTGTGCGACTTGGACGGCCAACTGCGGCAGAGCGACATCGACATCGAGAGCTTCAGCTGCGAGAGCGGGGCCGGTCAGCTTGAGCTGGTCGGCCGGCCGACCGACGGCGTGCGCTCAGTTGACGACGCTGTCGTTACGAAGGAAGGCGTGAAGGAATTCTTCCAGCAGCGCGGTCTGCGTGCCACATTCATGTCGAAGCCTCGCGTTGAGTTGCCGAGCAGCGGTCTGCACTTCAACCATTCCTTGTGGCACGGTGACGACAATGTCTTCTATGACTCGAGTAGCAACGACAATCTCTCGACGACGGTCGGCCACTGGATAGCAGGCCTCGTCAAGCACGCCGGGGCACTGACGGCTCTGTGTTCCCCCACCGTCAACTGCTACCGCCATCTCCACCAGCCGTGGGCGCCGTACACGGCCAACTGGGGCATCGACGACCGCAACATGTCGTTCAGGGTCAAGAACGTCGACGCCGGCGGCACGTTTATCGAGAACCGCGTGTCGAGCGGCAGCAGCAACCCTTACCTCGTCCTCGCCGCAACAGTGGCGGCCGGCCTCGACGGAATAAACCACAACCTTGTGTGTCCTCCGCAACGCGACACGACAGCGACGACACTGCCGATGACGCTGTCAGAGGCCCTGGACAGTCTGCAGGCAGACGAGACCATGGTGGAGCTGCTAGGCCGCGAGTTCGTCGACTGGTTCGTGACGATCAAGACGAAGACGGAGCTGGAGAAACTCGGCGACGTGACGACAGACGGCGACCTGGAGCTCGAGAAACAACTGGAGCTCGAGAGACAAATGTATTTTACTTACATGTAGAAACAGGCATTAATTGCATTGCATCTCTAGAGCAATTGTCGAATACATTGAGCCTAATATTTACTTAGAACTTATGTATCAATATTAATTACATAATATAATCTTTCATAAACATGAAAATGGTGTGCAGCTTTGGCGTTTGAAATACTGCTAGGTTTATATATTAGTTTGCTTCGTGGATGGATCCATGGGGTGTCCATCAGGTGTTTTTCTTCAGGTCACAATTAATTATCGAGATACCGCGAGGTGGCGCCATCGTGCGCCTGTTTCGTTAACATGCGTAGTTAGGCTCGGTAACATGCTTAGTTAGGCACTATTTTCGATGGTCGAGCCATTTACGTATCAATCATACAACATTGTCATGTTAGCTTTACATAGTAAGTAGTAGATACAACGCACAACGTCCTTAGGTACTAGATGTCACGAGGGCCGATTAGGAGGTTACTTCGACATGGCGTTGGCGAGGCCCAGTAGATTCGCTTGTAGATTAAAGATACTAATTCATCCGTCTTCGTGTTTTACCTGATACTATCGCACATTCGTGTGATATACATAGACGTCGAGAAACTTAACGACACGAGAACGTTTCATGGTAGCAGCACGTTAACGAATCCGTGTCTAAGTATAGAACATTGAGATTGTTGCAACCTACACACTTCGCACGTCGCACTGCGTCATCGCTCAACGCGAGTCAACAATTTCGGCGTGGAAGTAACTCAACCGGGATTGGCTGTCAAAGAACAGCTATGTCAACCTTCGTTATTTACAACAGATGCGAATACACTAAACGCATTCATTCGAACAGTATTGTAACCTGATTTTTAGCGAACCTTTCCGTGAAAAGACCAAGCCGCACGAGTGACTTACATACTGCTTTGGGCCGGCCAAGAAGGCCTACGTATGTACAATACGTGGGATTTGAGCGACGCGGATAAGCAGGATGTGGACTTTATTTGGACAAAATTTGAATCACTGAGTCACCAAGTCAAACTACAGACTAAACAGGTTTCGGTTACAAAAATTCAAACAGGCTACTGCAGAGTCAGTTGATGAATTTATGACGCGGTGCAAAGCACAAGCACGTAAATGTCAATTTCGCGATGCTGTAGAAATGGAAGAAAGACTCATAGAACAGCTAATCATGGATGTAAAGCATGCCAAAATACAGGAAAAGCTACTGAGCAGAGATGCAACACTCGCTTTGTACGCAGCCATGGGCGTTGCAAGAACGCATGAAACGACCCTCTCGGATATGTAGCAATTCACTAGTGAAGCAAACAGCAGTGACGTCGGTAGAACAAATAAAAGATGGCCGCCACGAGATGCAAGCAGATACCGCGATAGTCAGCCAGCTTGCAGGAACTGCGGGCGCCGTCACGACATGAACGATCGCTGTCCAGCTCGAGGCAGCAGATGCCGCATGTGTGATAAAATTAACCACTGGCAGAGAGTTTGCAGGCAGGAAAATGGCTCTGGCACTGATACAAAACGACATCAATCGACAGACAGGCCCAACGGACCGGTGAGGACCAAGGGAGAGGCGTCAACTCGATGAGTCAGGCAACAAGCCAACATAGTGAGAATTTTTAAACTATGACTTTCGACAATGCTAAAGTGAGAGCAGACAGCCGAGACGAGGTCTACGCAACTCTGAACATCAAAATGAAAGACCAACCGGAAGTACTTGCAACACTGAAGGTCAAATTTTACACATGCGCGCAAGGCAATATACTTCCATTGCGGCCGTACAAACGGGGGTACCCTGCAGACATTAGCACCGACGGATTACCTATGCGAGGCAGCATGGACAGGACAGACACCGTTCTTACCGCATACAACGGGAAACCCATACCACAGTATGGCACCATGCGGCTGAGATGTTCACACGATGCAAACAGATGCGAGGCTATGTTCTTCATAGCAGACATACCACGCCCTGCGATCCGATAATTATACATTATGGTAGAAGATATTGACCCCCACATAACAGTGTCTACAATCAAATACATTTTGACATCAATTAAAATGCTAATACTTAGCAAAGCTAGATTGGAATAACCTGCTGATTAACAAGACCGCAGTTGAACGTTGGAATATTCTAAAATATGAAATTGAGAGTATCACCGATAAATATGTTCCTTTGAAAAAACAAGGAAAACGGTCTAGAAAGAAACACTTGTCAAAATACGCTATTAGCAAAATAGCGTTTAAGCAAACTATATATAGGCATACCAGAAAGGATGAAGACTATGCAAATTACAAAGAGGCATTTAACCTAGCTACAACTGAAATTAGAAAGTCTAAAAGAACCTTTGAAAAAAAATTGGTAGGTAATATAAAAATGACAGCAAGAGTTTTTATGCTTATATAAGGAGAAACTGAAAGTTCGAGATATGGTCGGACCACTGGAAAACAACAGGGGAAACATTTCAAATGGGTGTTTCAGCTCAGTATTTACTATAGAAGATATCAGCTCACTTCCAGTCCCATTTAAAAAAATTGAGGGCAATAAATCGGAACATTTAGGCCAGTTATGTGTAACTCCTGAAATGATAGCAAAGAAAATTAAGAAGATGAAAGATAATAAATCACCTGGAGTTGATGGGATACCACCAAAACTGCTTAAGGAAATTGTTGAGCAAATTAGTACACCACTTGCAAAATTGTTTAACTTGTCACTAGAAGAAGGAATAGTTCCTTCAGAATTGAAAGAAGCAAACATTACGCCACTATTTAAGAAGGGATCGAGAAACAAGCCAAAAAATTACAGACCAGTGAGTTTAACATCAGTTGTATGTAAATTACTCGAAACATTAGTTAGAGACCACATAGTGGAATTCCTTGTAAAACATAATTTAATAAATACATCTCAACATGGGTTCCTAAAAGCAAGGTCATGTCTAACCAATCTCTTATGTTTGTTGGAAGAAATTACAAAGGGGGTAGATGACGGGTCATCAGTGGATGTTGTCTACTTAGATTTTCAGAAAGCTTTCGATAAAGTGCCACACCAAAGAATGTTACTTAAACTAAAAAACCCCATGGTATAGGTACTGATGTAATCAACTGGAAAAAAAGGTGGCTTACACACAGAAGACAGAGAATAATAGTAAATGGTGAGATGTCAAAGTGGAAATCGGTTTTGAGTGGGTACCACAGGATCAGTATTAGGACCTGTACTGTTTTTAATATATATAGATGATTTAGAAGATGACATATCTAGCAAAGTACTCAAATTTGCAGATGACACAAAAGTATTCAGAAAGGTTACAAATGATACAGATAAACAAAGTTTACTTGATTATCTAGATAAATTAGTTAAATGGTCAGAAAAATGGCAAGTGTTATTAATTTTTTGGAAGTGTAAATGTATACACATAGGACATGGAAACATGGACGAAGAATATAAAATGGGGGATGCTGTACTAGGTAGAACCACACACGAAAAGGACTTAGGAGTAACATTTAGTGCTGACATGAAAGTTTCAGAGCAATGTGTTATTGCTGCTTCAAAAGTAAATTAAATTCTAGGGCTAATTACGAGAACTATCATGTATAAGGAGAAACAGCTAATTGTAACCCTGTAAGAAGCAATAGTTAGACCACATTTGGAATATTGTATTCAAGTATGGAAGCCGTATCGTAAAAAGGACATAGACAAGCTAGAAAGAATACAACGAAGAGCAACTAAAATGATTCTAGAATTGAGAGACCTTAGTTACGAAAGTCGCTGATTACAATGTGGCTTGACAACACTAGAGACAAGGAGACTAAGAGGAGACCAAATAGAAGTGTTTAAAATAGTGAACGGTTATGAAGATGCTGGTAGGAATATGTTCTTCAAACATAAAGAAGACAGTAGAACCAGAGGACACAAAGCAGCATTAGTTAAGGAGCAGTGTATGTTGGACATGAGAAAGTACTCTTTCTCACAGAGGGTGATAAATGAATGGAACAAACTGTCAAATGATTGTGTTAATGCTAGTAGTGCGAATATGTTTAAAAATAGAATTGACAAATATTTGATAAGGGCGGGCTACACATGGATGAGAAAATTGTTGGACTCTCGATAAGCCAATGGCTTCCTTGTCCACTTGCCATCTGGAACTTGTTGTTTTTTTGGATGGCAATCTTATTAAATCAATTATATGCCACCTATTTTACTTGTACATTTCTTTCATTCGTGCAATTAATCATCTACCACATGATTTGACGTATCAGGTATCAATGCAAACATCCAAAGATGTGTGGAACAGTGCATGAGCGCCTTCAGTGATTGCATCATGATTTGTTATAATAATCCAGATATCGCTGTCTGTTTGTGCATGTGTTCTGTGAAGAAGAACGACAGCTTGGAGCACTGTCATTGACAAGAGTCTTCCTGCTTTAAACATAATTTAATGTTATGGACAATACGTAATAAAATGCAAATGACGGTGCGTTTCCGAATGTATACGTTGCGTGGTTACTTTGTCGCACGCTGATATCAGTAGCCGGTGCCTGTCTAAAGTTTGATTCGGTCAAGACGTTGTGTCACCAACCTGCCAGCGAGACGGCAATGTATCGTTTTTTTTTAATCAACTGCACTATGTATTAATAAGAATTGTTTTATTATGCTTTACAGCTATAACAGCTTAATAGTACATGTTCAGGCGTACATGGTAAATATAATTATATGCATTAAAAGGAAAAAAATAAAAGGCAATTAATTAATAGAGCATTAAACTGCATATTAATAAATATAGTGTAAATCAGTATTAAATTATGAACATTACATTGCATGTAAATAAATATAATATAAATGTGTGTCAAATTAAGAACATTAAATTGCATATAAATGAATGAAAAATAAAATATTAATTGTTGGGCATTGAATTGCCTGCACACAAATATAAAAATTAAAATTAGATTTTGTGTTAATTACAAGTAAGAAGTAGAAGATTATAAAATAAAATAAAATAAAGTCGTGATCAGGTCTACTGCCAGTGGTAAAGTCCATATTGTATAAAACAGTTCTTAAATCTATAAGTTCTGCATCGAAGCACGTACTGCGGGTTGCGTGTGTAGGTTGTCTGAATGGAGGCAGAAGATGATGTAACTTGCTTTTGCATGTTCGCGAATAGAGTTCTGCATAATATTTCCCTCCAATCTGCCGCTGTGACGTAAGACATTTTTCGGGAGATTGTGTGCATTGCTTGTCTTTGTATGGATTCGAGCTGCTTCGTTTACTGTTTAGTTAAACTCGTGTGCCACACCTGGCAAGCGTACTCAACCACTGATCGGACAAGTGTTGTTTACATCTTAACGAGAAGGTGGGATTCAACTCCAGCTCGGTTGAACAATATTATGAAGTATAGTCGTTGCGATGGTTTGGCGGTTATTTCGTCAATGTGGGATTGCCATTTTAAATCAGCTGTTAGTGTGACACCTAGTAGTTGTGTTGACTTCACTTGTTCGATGATTCTGTCGTTGACGGTTAGCGGCGGGATGTCTAACGGTGATCTCTTGAAACAGATGCGTAGCTCCTTCGTCTTATCGTAATCAAATGCCATTTTGTTGGTCGCCGTCCACTGCGCGACTTCGGTTGCTGCTGTTTGTAGTGAGCTATTGTGGCTGCAGGGTGAACAATTTTCCCATATGGTGCAGTCATCGACATATTTCACATGTCCGCAGGATGTTTGTAAGTCGTTTATATAGTGTACAAAGCCGACGGGGCCGAATATTGTTCTTTGTGGAACACCTGCATTGATAGTAGTGAAATCCGATTTCACGTTATTGACCCATATTGTTTAGTGTCACAAATGGATTTCTCCAGGCACCGATAAGACCGGAGTGAGAGAAATTGGGGGTAAGTCTTTGCGGATGAGCGTAGGTCTTACTTTAGTTATAGGTCGAATGTCGGCGCATTTCCATAGCATGGGGACGGTTCATTCTCGTAAGCTACTGTTAAACATCGCGCAGACAGGAGGAGCGAAGATGGTGGCATCGTGTGTATATCATCGGGGCCTACTGCTTTGTCTGTTTTAACTCGCGATAGTGATTTGGCTACTTCGCTAACGTTGATGATGTAGGCATCTGGGATAGCGGTGTCAGCTCCCGATGGTAAGAAGGTATCATCGGGTGACGGGGAGTAAAGTCATTCGACACGGATTTGAAGAAGTCACATATGTCGTTGGCAAGAATACCGAGGTTGCCAGAGCAATGGTTATTAGCAAGGCCTTGTAGATTGTCACACTTTACTTTAACATCCATAAGATTTTTCATATTGTTCCACCATTGGTTTTGGTGTTCATTTTCGAGAGACTAGATTTTCCGTTGGTAGTACTTTCGTTGTAATGATTATAATGTACGTAAGCACCTCACGAGTCTTCGCGCTTGACGTTAATTAAGTGAATTGCTTTTTATTGAAGTGTCACTTTATATTTGTTTAGCGACCCATGCCAGTACACAAAGGATCCAGTTCTGTTATAAGAAATAAAACTCTGTGTGTGCGTGATTTGGGATGTTCTCGTGTTGTGGAAATGTTCCAAACCCGGTTAAAACGAGTCAGATGCCCCAGATCGTATG